>CAJFCP010000087.1:1456151-1479855 GCA_904066005.1 Synergus itoensis
AGCTACATTTCTAGGAGTTACGAAATCCAGCGATACGTCTAGCTGGGACAGCTAAACCATTTTTTTCAGTGTACGGTACCAAGTACTTATTTTCTTGCACCAATTTCATATTCCATTGTCCTCATTCGTACCCGTCATTGACTTGAACCAAGTACAATTTACTTAATCCAACAACATTTCATTTTCCGTGTATACATGTAAATCTAAAAACTCTCGATCCTAGAAGGGTATGAGTACCACCTGTTTTTAACCGATCTTGTCACACATTTCCTGCGTAGCTATACGTGCAACTAGTAGTTGTGCTTGTCATGTGTCCTGTGCATAATATTGTGTGCACTTTGTTCTTTCTTTCTTCCTTCCTTCCTTACAACTTCCTATTTATTTGGTTCCCGAAGGAATTCCCTCCAACGAAGTAGAGTTGTAGTTTCTGCATATATCTGACCAGGGACATCTTTACATCCCCTACCAGAATTTCCTTAACACAATCTGCATATGTAAAATGATTGCGACTTTAGAGTGAGCAGAAAGCAGAGGCGGACTGATGTCCGGGAAGTTGTCTCCACCATCTTGAATTTTCAAAAAAATGAAAGTTGTGCTGCATTCTGCTATACCCTAGGACAACAAAACCCTCGACAAAACCTCATTTAAAACACTTTTCACTCAGAAATATACTTTAGAAATTAGATCAACAAGAAATATCTCTAATGTCACTTTTTTCTGCGGGATTAATATTTTCCAAAAAAGTAAACTTTTTCAACTTGGAAAGTGTTTTTGATCTAAAATTTTCAAAAATACGAATTGCTTGTATTTCAATATTATTGTATTTTCGCAATATTTGAAATATATTTTCGTATTTTGCGAAGCACCCCGTGTGGAGACATCAACTGGGGCCAGACTGGGTTCCAGATAGTTTTCCCAAGTACCTAAGTGGGGGCCCATTTTGGGTTGTAACGCTCATACCAACTAAAACCCATATTAGGGGAAACTAGTTGGGCCCAAGTTCGGAAATATTTTTTCTACCCAGTTATTATTTGGGCTGAATGTGGACTGACCAATTAACAATAAAATATTAAAATTGGTTAATCTTTATGTTAAGTATATTACAAAGAAAACTTGTTTTTGCACAAACAAGATTTATTGCTTTTTTTTTAATCTCTACATATGAACGGATCGATATATTTAACAAATGAACAAATTATGGATTAATTATAACTAAATATATATTTAAAACATGAACCAATTGATATCAAATCTTAAATTTAATTATTCTTCGTCGCTTCTAAGCTATAAGATAAAAATTTAAGTATAAACTAAACAGTGACTGGCTCTAGAAACTTTAGGTTTAATAATTCAGGAATATGAATTATTGAAAAAAGTGCAGTATTAATCACACTTTGCATTTATTTAATTATGTAATGAAAACAATCGAATCTTTTTAATTTTTTTTCATATATTTGGGCTACCCAGTTGGGCACACATTGGCGCCCAATTATAGTATGGGCTAATCTGGGCACATTTCCACACGGGATAATCATATTTATTTTACATACGTAATAATAACGGCTTTGACATCTTTGTTTGGATTTCTCATTCAGAATACAAATTAGAGTAAAATTACGAGCAAGTAGACCACCTTGACGCCACTCTGATTAGCGACTTAATTACAACAAAGTTAATGAAAGCCATGTGTCGCGGACGTTAATCCTCCGTTCTTTGCTCCTAGCACTGTGAGGGTAATTTAGGGTTCTTTCTCCCTTAATTGACCCCAGAAGGAAACCAAATCCACGAAACATCGAGGATAGGACACTGCAGTGTCGATATTCGATGTCTCACGAAAACCATCTGGGAAATAGTTTTGGTAGAGTTGTAGAGCTCGTGGGACGCGTTATACATGCGAACTATGCTTAAATCCCACTCCTGACAGGATTCTCTGTGATCGGGGGTGAACGAGAAGGAAATGAGAGAAGGACGATGGGGTGGTTTGAGGGTGGATTGGGCGTAGAGTAGTGGTAGTACGAAGAGGGATGAGATTAGTTCGAGTCGCACGTGTGTTTCCGAACTCAATCTACGCCGGAAGATTCGGTTTGCAGTTTGCGTGTTTCCAAACCCCAGTTGCAAGTATAAAGGAAGCTGAGGGGTTAGATGAAGCACCAGACATAAGTATATAAATGGGAAGAGATGACGAGATCCTAGGCTAATAAAACAACTTCCTAATCAGGCCAACTTCATTTGCCACGACTTCTTGCTGAGATCAGGAAAGCCTTATTATCCCAGAAAACTACTGGGATGATTGCCTAACGGTAGCATTTTATAGCATCTTGAATTAGTAAAATATAAAAATACACTCAGAAAAAAGTTTTTTTGGATCAAACAAACATATCATTGATATAGGGTCAATCAAAAAATATCTTTGAATTAAACAAAATTTGTTTGAATTAAAAAAAAATTGTTTTATTCAAAGAAACTTTTTTTTAATATGATGAAATCAATTTTTTTGAGTTAAAGACAATTTATTTGAATCAAACAAATTTTGTTTAATTCAAAGATATTTTTTGATTGACCCTATATCAATGATACGTTTGTTTGATTCAAAAAAACTTTTTTCTGAGTGATAGGAAGACTTCTTTGAATTTGAATTTGTATTTGGGCGACAGAGTAATTGTGTGGAGTAATGCTTAGTTTTTAGCTTGTATGAATTCTACGAAGTTGCTCTTCAGTGATTTTTTTTTCTACGTTTGTTTTTTCTTACTGTTGTAAATTGTTGTAAATTTTAGTCTGGAAATTTTTGATACCGGAAAACCGGACATGAAAAGGATGTTGGGCCGTAGATGTTTGATCATGCAAATTTGAAAGCGCAATTCATCCTATTTCAACCCATATTTCTTTGAGTCTTCCTAGAGAAACGGGGTAGCTTGTAATAAAATGCAGACTGAGAAATCGTGGCTAGATTCGCCATCGCGCAAATTTAAGAGAAGAGATGCCGGTCATTGAGAACGTCTTAGCGCAAGGAAAGTATTTTATTAAAGTAGCTGGAAAGAAGATGTAGAAGGGGGCGCCCAATTCGTGGATTGTGCTTTTCGTTTCTTGTAAATTCCTGAATCGCGAGGACAGGACAGTGTGTATTCATCCGCTTTTTTATTACACTCTCTCTCTCTCTCTCTCTCTCGCTCTCTCTCTCTCGTTACTGTGGGTTCTACCCCGGAATCCAATTTCGTAAACTTCTATTATCTAGGACTTTTGCAGTACTGAGATCGTTTGGGAGGCTAAGCCCTTGCAGGATCGCCTTAATTAACAGTTCACCTAGCTCAACCCTTTCGAACATGAAACTATTACATTCTCATCAGAGAAAATGTATTAGATTTGTGTAAAATTTGACCCCCCCCCATTTTTGAAGAGAGTTGGAAAACTTGAAAATGGATTTAAATATGCTATTTTTTCTTTCATATTTACATATAGGATAAGTTTACTTTTAAATATATTGTCTACGTTTGAATAGAAAAATAGTGCATGTGTTGAGAAACCACATAAATTCTCCATGAGAGTCGTATTATTTCTCGTTTCTGTGTCTGCCACACCACATATTCTTAAATAATATGGCAGTGTAAAATAGCTAACAATATATTCCATGAAAAACGGCAAAAAAGGAAATTTGTGGAGCTTCACTTTCTTCATTCTTTCATTTTAATTTACGCAGGGTGGCCACATGTTAGAGGAGTCAGGAAATGTCAGGGGAAAAAAATTTGTCAGGAAAATCCAGGGAAACGTCAGAGAAATTCGAGTAGCTTTCAGGAAAAATATAAATTGATTTATAAATAATAATAAAATAGGATCACTTGTCGCGTAACTTTGTCTTGTGATTTTAAAGAATTTAAAGTTTGCTATCAGGATGGCCACATGTCAGGGAAGTCAGGGAAGTCAGGGAAATGTCAGGGAAATGCGAGTAGTTGTCAGGGAAAATACAAATTGACATTTATGCTAACTATGTTACTTTTTTCGTATTACATATATAGCTTTTATAGTTTATTCAACAGATTTTAGAAGCTTTCCAAGGATTTTCAAGGATTATAAAGAATTTCCAGGCATTCTTTGACATTATCTGGATTTCTAATGATTTTCAATAATTTTAAGGGATTTTAAAAGGTTTTTAGGAATTTAAAAGGATTTCATGAAATTTTAAGAGATTTTTAAGAAAGTTTAGGGAATTCAAAGGATTTTAAGATATTTTAAAGTTCCTTCTGGAATTTTAAATGATTTTAAACAGATTTTAAAAATTTTAAGAAAATTTAATTTCTTTTAAAGTGATTTTAAAGGATTACAATGTTTTTCATGGAATTTTTAAGGAATTTCAAGAGTTTTTCAAAAATTTGAAGAGATTTTTACGTATTTTAAGGGATTTCAAAGTTTTTCGTGGAATTGTAAAGAATTTTAAGAGAAGCTTGTAAGAATTTTAAGAAATTTTGACGTTTTCAAAATGATTTTAAGGATTTTAAATATTTCTCATGGAATTTTAAAAAATTTCAAAAGTTATTTTTGATTTTTAAAAGATTTTGTGAAATTTTAAAGGATTTCATAGAATTTTAAAAGATTTCATAAAGTTTATGAGATTTTATGGGATTTTAAATATTGCAGTGTAATTTTAAGAAATTTAAAAATGTTTCAATAGATTTTTAAAAGATTTTCTAGGATTTTGAAGGATTATTAAGAATTTCCAGACATTCCTTGACATTCTCTGGGTTTCTAATACTTTCAACAGATTTACAATAATTTTAAGGGACTTTAAAAGGTATCTAGGAATTTAAAAGGATTTCATGAAATTTTAAGAAATTTTTAAGAGTGTTTAGAGAATCCAAAGAATTTTAAGGTATTTTAAAGTTCCTTGTGGAATTTTAAATAATTTAAAATAACTTTTAAAAATTTTAAGAAAATTTAATTTTTTTTAAGTGATTTTAAAGGATTACAATGTTTTTCATGGAATTTTTAAGGAATTTCAAAGGCTTTTAAAACTTTAAAGAGATTTTTACGTATTTTAAGGAATTTTAAAGTTTTTCTTGGAATTGTAAAGGATTTTAAGAAACTTGTAAGAATTTTATGAAATTTTGACATTTTTAAAATGATTTTAAGGAATTTAAATATTCCTCATGGAATTTATGAGATTTTGTAGGATTTTAAACATTGCAGTGTAATTTTAACGAATTTAAAGACGTTTCTAGGAATTTCAAGAAATTTTAACAGATTTGAAAGGTCGTCGGGAATTTCAGAGATTTTAACGGATTTTAAGTGATTTGATAGGATTTTAAAGTTTGTCGTGGAATTTTAATAAAAGGATTTTAAGAGATTTTATATATTTTTAAAAGATTCCGTAGAATTTTAGGGAATTTAAAAAGATTTCATTGAGTTTCAAAACATTAAAAATTATCTTATGCTACATTTTTGAAAAATTTCAATAGCAATTATTATTGAAAATTTATTCACATTTTTAATACTTTTCTGTCAGGGAAATTTGTCCTTAAAGTCAGGGAAAAGTCAGGGAAATGTCAGGGAATTTGAAAAATTGAATCTTGTGGCCACCCTGGCTATTATCTCTCGTATAATATTAGGTTTATTTTAAATTAATGAATATAAGCTCTATTCTTAATGAGCATAATTCTTTTATACGCGAGTTATGTATTTTTAAATACATACAAATTTTTCTTTGAGGATTGAATATTCGAGGTAGCTAACTCGGTTCTTTTTTTTCCATTTTATTCTTTATTAGCCTCAGATTTACTTGGCGGTTTGTAGAAACAGTGAATTAGCTTTTCAGTGGACTCATTTATATAGAGCTGCTTTTGGTGACTATCTGTCTTGGCTATTTCTATAGGTAGAGGAATAGCGGTTTACGCAGGTGTTTATATTGTCCGTAGCTACGTTTAATATGCGCCTGGGTGCATGCATTGCCGGTATTAAACTTGGTGGTAGGTAAACTCTGGGATTAGTCTTGCAATTATGTCCCCAGCGTGTATGTACTCATATGCGTACCGTCAGGATTTGGCAAACTGTTGTGTGAATTAATCGGCAGGACCATGGATACGCATACTTATACCAACTGTGTGCACTGTGCTTTCCTGGTTTAGACACCGCAAATGCATTCCTCTTACCAGATTTAAGCACGCATCTCTACTGTACTTGGACTCTATATAGCTTTCGCACTCATTTATTTCCGCTTATTTATTGAAGAATAATTAAATGTAAGTCAGTATTATTGACATTGAAAGCAAATAAAGGAGACCTTTCTCAACTTGTTTTCACTCTCTAGATAAAAGTTATCACTCTCTTCAAAGGTTATCGGTATTTACGTACAAGTTTTCGCATGCAATTCTTGATAAACGTAATCTATTTAGCTGATATCTTTTCATCACCTAGAAGTTGACCACAAAATCTCCCCTTTCTTCTTACACCACCTTAGAGGGAAGCGGAAGATGGTGACACGCGATAGGCGACTGGATTGCATACTAACCATTTCACGGGTCGGCACTAAATCTTTGCGAATTATCCTGAAGGAAGAAGGAGGGTGAGAATCAGGAAGGGCTTGTCCTTAGGTCCAGTTAAGAGAGAACTTGTTAAGAGCCAAGGTGTACGAAAATCCTACCTTGCCTCTGACATAAAATATGACTGTGCCCTCTGCAGAAATTAATTCATTGCTGAATTAATTAGGGAATAATTTATTGTCATTAACAGAGAGTCGTTCCTTATTGTTTTTATTTTCCAAAATATGTTTAAACATGAGCCGTTTGTAAATTCGTATCTCTGTTTAACGAATTTTTCAAAATAAAGTGCGAAATCTGCGTTGGAAGACTCTGAATAATTGACATCCATCAGGCTTGTACAATGTACAATGTACAATTGTACATACAGAACACAGGCTCGCTTGATTGGAACCGGTTCGTCTAACAACACAGGAGTCCTGCGAACAACCATCCTTTCGTGAATACTAGCAGTTCAATTTAAACATATGTAAATTTTTTCACACCTGCACAAATCGTCGCTATTTTTCGAGACAGAGCGGGAAATTTTTTATATTGTGTCACTGCACTTGTTCTTGTTCTCTATTAGAGCTAGTTATATATAGAATTGCTATATCTGTTTCCAATTATTCTTTGAACCATTCTCGAGTCTAGACAGTGCTTAAATTTGTAATAACACTTGGTTTCCCTGCAGAGTCTTGATAACTACATACTCCCTACCCTTGTCCCTTAATAACCAACTCGAGTACATGTGCATTCCAAATTACACCACTGGAAATTTGCCTTCTCCAAACTGTGCTTACTTCTTTATTCAATGAATCATATAAAAATTTTCACTTGAAATTATATCGGTATACAGCAAAAAAAAAGTTCTTAAAATAAGAACAATTTGTTCTTATTTTAAGTATGCAGCAAATTTAAGAACTCGATCTTCTTAAATCGAAATGCTGCATAAGTGTTCTTAAAATAAGTAGTCTCAGTACTTATTTTAAGAATCGTCTCTACTCATTTTAAGAAATGCTCAATTAATAAAGCAGAGAAGAATAATGGAATTTGAAATTTACTTACAATCATTTTTATTTCACTAAAAAAATAATAGATCCGTTGAATTTATTTATTTCGTTTTTATTTCCGTTTTTATAGGTTAACATTACAAGTTTGAACTGCTGTGGTGATCATTACGTAGTAAACTTGGTCATGCTTTTAATGTAAAGCACCTCTTAATATTAGAATTTTGCAACATAAAAATACAATTTTTGTGGTTCTTCAGCTTACAACAAGTAGATCACAGCTTTGACTCAAAGAAAAGTTGGAACTATTCGATTCAAATTAAAATAAAATGTTACAGCTTAATTTAAGAACATCTTAACTTAATTTAAGAACATCCAGCTACTTATTTTAAGAAGTGAAAGTTTCTAAACCGACAGTTTCTTTTTTTAAGAGCAATATCTCTTAAAATAAGAACACGGTATTCTCATTTTAAGAACATTTTTCTTATTTTAAGTACAAAACTTCTTATTTTAAGAAAATGTCGTATTTTGAGTTCTTAAAATAAGAAAAAATCGATTTAAGTATGCAGCAAATTTAAGAACTTTTTTTTGCTGTGTAGCGGCACATGGCTTTGGAAGATAGGAAGAGTAAATTTCATTGATATATATATATATATGAAAAATTGTACAACTATATATTTATTTCCCGAAAGAGGAAATAGTGCTTCCGTTAACATTGCTTGCACGCATTTTAGCACACGAATCCGTGTAGTGAAATGTTGTCGAAAGTTTTGTGGGAGCACTCAGTGAGTACACTTGTGAGTTGCCCACTAGATTCGTCGTGACGGTACCCGAGGCTCTCAAGTTTCGGTAAGCCATTTGTAATGATTTATTTAGCGAAAACGTACGATTTTATTTAAGACACGTCGTACCGGATATCGACAAGTCGTTGGAGACTCGTGAGTGAAAGAGACAGCAAAGGAAGTAAAAGGAGGAGGTTAAAGCAGACTTGCATTTCAATTAGAAGAGCTCTTTAATCAGCAACTTTGAAATTTTTCCTGTACCTTACACAAAGCATCAATTGAAAAACTTTTTAAAATTATAAAACTCTTTTGCAAAATTAATATTAAAAATTGAACCAAATTCAACTCATTTGATAAATTTTGAATCTTTGACCGGAAACTCTATTGTTGAAGTTTGAGCTGTGCTGAGAAAGGAACGAGTTTCGATCGATAACAAATTAAACTTGAACAAGGCAGCATTTAGGCGACTAAATAATTGGACTCTATTGGAGCAAGGGAATAAGAAGAAAAGTTAGGAACAATCGGTTGAAATCGTCGGTTGTAAATTTGGATGGGTTGTTATACCGAAATCGAGTTGAAAGGTCGGATCATGTGATCTTGAGAAATGGCCATTTCAATGCGACGAACCCCATCGTAATTCGTGCTTTTAAAATGCATGGAGGGGTTCTCCGATTTCTTCACTTTATCCGCAAACTTAGAGGCTATCCTAGGCCGATAGATAGGATTTCCTGCGAGCTGCAATAGCAAACTCAAACCAACGATCATCATGCCTCCTTCCACTTTTCCTTTTCCTTGTAGATTCCATCATTATTATTCTTTGGAATCGCAAAATATTCCCCGAAAAGTTTCGTCTCAACTTTACAAAATCAGTGCTTCATTTTCTTCACTTTATACTTATAATATACATATAATAAATACCTACTCTCCTAATTGAACCAATTAAAATTTTTTTCAGGAAAAATATGACTACACTCGAGAAATTCCACTGGCAAATCAGCAGGTTGGAGATGTACCCAAAGAATTCGATATACGTAGATAAACTACTACATGAAATGGCGACGATGCCAATTTATCATGTTGGTGAGTTCTTTTTTTTACATATTTTATAATAACTTTAAAATACAGTTATTTTCTTCAGACTCAATTCCTAGTTTTGTATCCTGGAGAGTTAAATTATCTCAAGAATTTTCTTCATTTTTAATTTACCCATCGAACGAGGTTTGAAAATAAATGACTGATACTAAATTTATTAAATTATCTTTTGATACGAGAAAAACGATTTTTGAGTGATAAAGGGAATGTTTGCAACAATGACTGTGAGCGCGTAATAAATTTTCACTAAAGCTAGGAGCGCGTGACTCGTGCTAAGAATTTTTCGCCTCACAAAAATAATGGAGGGAGGGTGGTAAGCCTTTTGGCTCGTACGTGCACTTTTATTAAATTTCTCATGCAATTCGTGACGAAAAGTGTATTAATTCTTGGTATCGTAGAAGATTAATGTAGATCTTTAACAGTAGATACCCTAATTGAAATTTGAAAATAAAAAAGTCGGGATTTGGGTGTACCATAATATCTATAATAATTTATTTAAGTGTTATCTGAGTCTAAAGTGTAAAGGTAGAACAGATCGAGAGAGGATTGTCTGGCGGTTGCTTGGCAGTAGTTTCCACCATCAAGTATTAATTAGGACCCAATGCCAACCCTCTCTCAGATCTTCATCATGCTCCTTCACATAAAGACTGTCGATTATAAGAGCTTAATAATTAAATATGGCTGTCATGTATTTGAAATACAATTTACAATGACGCATGGGAAGATAGTTTGTCCAATGAGAGCAAACCCAGTAAATAGAATTTACAGAGTGCATCTCCCAAGCGCCATTCTCAGAGAAACAGGTTGTTAGGGTTGTTACTTGTGAACCGTACCGAACCCGCGAACTTGGGACCGTTAATGCTTCAACCGTCAATTATGTTTAGGTGCTGCATTTTGTTATGCATTTTGCTCATATAATTATTCCAGCTCGAGATAATTTTATCTTAAAAATCCTGGATGTATCCTGCTTGCGTAACAGTCGCGTATATAAAAATTTGCTTTTCACAGGGATGTTACTCCGTCCCCTTTTTTCCTTAATCCCCTTTTTTCCTCCTTTTCCCCTTTTTTCCCCTTAAATTTGTAAAATCCCCTTAAAACCCTAAAATCCAGAATTTTAACCCAATTTTACCATTTTTCCCTTTATTTTACAAAGTTTAGATTCTTCTCTGTAAGAATTATCACATAGTTTGACTTTCAAGAAATTAAAAAATACGCGCCACAATTAATATGCGCGGGCGCAATAAATTTTTATTCCTCTTATTATTGGATGATATATATTCGCGGGAACGTTTTAGAACTGATAAAGCCTATGCTGAAGCTACCAAAAATTCTGAGGCAATACAAAAAACTTTGAAAAGTGTGATAGGTAAAGATCCAACAGGCGTTGCGGTTCAGGAACTTATGAAGAGCTTAGAAAATTTGCGTACTAAAGAAAAAGACAAACGAAACAAGGTAGACCAATTGCGAAAAAAAATCGAGAAAAAAAATCAGAATTAATTAAGTCTGCTATATTGAGTAAAAAGAGGAAATTTTCTGTTGATTAGAATCGGTCGTTTTGGTGCAATTTAAAAATTTTTTTAAATACTATATGTGCAAATATTACGTATAAGAAGTTCCACATAATAAAATACAAATCATTATTAAAAATATTGTATTAATTAATATATTTTCAATCCTTTCACACCATAAAAAAATCCCCTTTTTTCCTAAAAAATCCCCTTTTTTCAAAAAATATCCCCTTTTTTCCCTAAAATTGAACTACTGAACCGGTAGGATCCCTGTTTTCATATAAAAATGAAAAGCAAAGAGCAGTAAAAGTGTAAAGAATTAAAGCGATTAAAACAATATTCAACGTCTGAGAAAATGACTTACTCTTATTTCGTTTCTAACAAATTTATTTGTATTGTTTTTCAGATGAGAAAACGGGAGGCACACAACTCAAATTAATTATAGACTACGCAAACCACACGCAGGCTCTTTTCAAACCAATGAGGTACGTACTATTATAATTTAAATCACAATATCATGTTTTTAAAGATTAAAGTTAATTGACTCTTGTGAATTGAAACTCACTTTTGTATAGAAGAGGTTTTCTTAAAGAAGTTAAAAGTTAAATTAATAGGAAAGTTAAAAAAATGTCTAAGTTAAAAAAGAAAAATGATTAGCTATTGTGCATTTAAGCTCAGTTACGTAAAGAAGAGGTTTTCTTTTATCTGAAATGTCTACCTTTTATAACTTTGAACTCACAATGTAGTAGCATAATGCAATGTGCAATTCCTTAGCTATTCATTCTTGAACAGAAGGCTATTCTCAAATTGTTCAGTAAACTTGGAGTCATTACCAGAATCGTTGTATATTCAAGATTTATTAGTCTTTTAAAAGGAGAGGTAGGAAGCAATTATTGCAGCTTGAGAGCTAGTAGGATGTGCATAGCCAAGAAAAGTTAACAAGAAAGTTTCGTATCGCAGTTTCACAGGATCCACAAACTTACTTATAAACAATTAGAATATCATATGTTGAGTGAAATAATCCCACGTGCGTTCTAAACTTTATGAAATTTGTGCTAATGACCTTTAAAGTGTTCCATTTTAAAATCTGGTACTTTTGTCGTGAATAAATAATAATAAACTTAAAAATAGTTTATTGGAAAAAAATTATTGGACATTAGTTTTGAGTGGAGGAGCCTTTTCATTAACTTTAGGATTAAAAATCAATTTCCGACTAAAGTAAATCAGAGCATTTGAAAAAGGGTGCAATCAGTGGAAATGGATTTCATACCTGGCTGGGTTGTAATTTTATTCTAGAGAGAGGGTTGTGAAGAGGGATTGTGAAAGGGCTCATCGAGTTCGCTTAGCATCTTGACCCATCGTCACTTTTTCCACTCTTGCATCTCTTTACTTCTTTAAAGAGAATAAGGGTTAAGGAAAAATGAGACAACTTGAAATTTACACAAAAGTGGATGTGACGTATCATCTACTTTGAGCAGACAATAATAATTGAGTAGCAGGCGTGGCAGTAAAGACAAGGGCAATATTTTAAGTGGCTCTCAGGGCACAAGGCACTTGGGATCCCACTTATGTAATTGTGCTCGTAATCCCATCGCAAGGTGTAACTTGCAATCAAGCACGAACGTGCAAGCTGGTATGTCCCGTTGGAAAGTCATGAAAATTAGAGATTCGCAGCGCGTAACGGTGAGTCTTCGGCATGAAGAAATGTAATCTAGTGTCCTGAGAATTAATTCATGATGAGCATTAAGAATTTTGAAATTTCAATATCTCATTTTCCGTTACAAGTGAATTCACTTGTAAAAAGAATTTTCTACTTGAGGGTTTTCGAAAACTTACGAATGGAGGAAATTTTGCTCTAATTTTCAATGAATCTTGTTCTCTTCTCCGCGTTTAAGTTTGCACTATTTTCCGTTAATTTGCTGATCTTCTATTTTCATGAATGCCAAACACTAGGAATCGCGGCGAAGAGGAGAACAACACCTCTCTACGTGCGGAAAATGAGTTGCAAAAGCGAATGAAAACCCTCGTACGAACAAGTTCGTCCAGCCAGTGACTAATTAATACAACGTCAGCTCCGTAATTAGTGTATAATTTGCATCTGATTAAAAGTTAGCAGACGCTCCTTGCGCGACAACGAGACTTTGTCTCAACAACGATGTATAGAAATATCTCTAAAATCTGAAGATCATTGAAGTACTAACTTTGTTCTGAAGTTCCTCATCTTGTTTCTTAATCATATTTATTTTAGGTTCTTTTAGTTTAAATGCTTTAAAAAAAAAATTAGAAAATATGAGAACAAATCTGGGATTCTTAGTGATTTTATTTTAATTTCAGAAGGTTGTTCGTGAAACTTTTTTGCCTTCAAATTAATGACGAGAAGATCCACTTTATAGAACTTGATTAAATTCCCTATAATTCAGGAATTCACAAGCGGATAAATTCCTCTGAGAATATTTTCAAGACGTCGATAGTTTAAGGAAACTTGGGAACATGAAGTTGTACTAATAACTTTTCAGGCAATTCCCAAGAGGTCACTTATACAGTAATATTAACAGTATTTTCTAAATAATTGTAAATAGTTGAAGACTTTGAGTTACTCTCAGTAGTATTGACTCTTTACGATTCAAAATGGGTTATTCGTCGTCATTGGTCGCTTAGGTGCACAATGATAGGCTCCCGAGACTCTGACAAAAAACTTTAGCACTTTGCCTGAAAAACTTTTCCACGAGGAGACATAGAATCGAGAAAGTCGCCAAAGAAAAGTTTCTTGTTGGTCCATGGGACCTCTAATCTGCTTCCCTAGAAAACAGAGATACATGCATTTTAATCTCTTTCGCCCCTCGCTGGATGATGAATATTTGAATATTTGTCGTATGATTTTGTCAAACATCCAATTGTAAAAATACGTATAACTGTCAGGGAAAATATAAATTGACATTTATTCTAACTATTTTATTTTTGTTATATTACATATTTAAGGTCTTTGAAGCGGTTTCTAGAAATTTTAAAAGATTTCATGAAATGTTAAGAGATTCTTAAGAAACTTTAGGGATTTCAAAGGATTTTAAGGTTTAAAGGTCAGGAAAACAAACATGAATAATCCATTGCATTCCATGAAATTTGTTAACCCTTCGCATCCTACTAAAATCTTCATTTATAATAAACTGTGTACTCTTAATCATCTCTCGGCAATTTATCTTTTGCCGCATCAACTCCAGATTCAGGCTCGTTTCCTAATTATTATTTCAGCACTCTCACTTTACGATTTTGAAGAAGGGTCGCTACCAATTTTCTCATCTAATGAAAAATATTACGAGTATCTACCCACACCGGCAATTTTACAGCAAAACCGAGGAAACTTTCTTGTGGAACTTATTGCCGAACTTATTACAGAGTTTAAGCCCGGTCGCTGCTTGCCACTACTTATCTCGAAATCTTCAGTCGGTCTGAAGTTTAAAAAAACGAAAAAGAAAAACGAAGCAAAACTGGCTACCCTGTACGAGGGCTTCAATAAGCGTCTTACCTCAACCTCTTTCTCTTCTTCAGACTCTTCTTATTCTACCCCCCTTTGCACCCAAACCCCAAACAACTCAACCTCTTTCTCTTTCTGTTCTCGGATATTATAGACCTCTCATTGCATTTATTTTTGCTCTGTTTTCCTTCCCACCTTCTTTCGACAATCGCAGCTGTATTTAAAGAACTTGGTTTGAAACCGACATTTACCCCCGGATCGGAGAGTCTCGAGAAACATGTTTGTATTTTTTTTATTTCATCAAGTTTCTCTTAAATTGATTTCTGACCTTTGAAATTGTTTTTTATATATATATATTTTTTTGTTCATTTCTATGAACGAAATACCTTTCTGCTTTTTATATTACAGATTACAACCTGTGTAAAATTATTGGTTTTCTGTATTATTGATAACCCCAAATATAGCTCGTCTATGCCATAAAATACAATAATTATTCAAAATCCTCTTGTCAGAATAAAAAATCAATTTCAAAATAGTACATCACTTGTTCCAGAAAGCGCAACCTCGAAAGATCCATAAAAAATTCATCCTTCGAGTCTTGAGTACATAATGCAATTGTACAATGAAGAACGAATTAAGAAATTTAATTTAAAATGTACATAGAATATAGGGACTGAAATAATTTTCTGAAATTTCTGAAATTTCGGTTAAACAGGTATGAAAAATTATTTGATCCAAGTATACATTATGTGAATAAAGTTGCGAACGTTCAAGTGAACGAAATATATTTTTTTCAAATTATATCTTATCCAGAAATATTATGCCAACTAAAAATAACAATCAGGATTACAAGTTTATTTCATTTTTTATTATTTTCAATGTAAATGAATCAATATTTAAAAACTTTTTATAGGTACAAATACACTCAATACAAAAATTCGTTCATTTGAACGTTCAGAACTTTTCAATCATGTATACATTTCAGATAATTATTCCTTACTATTTTTCCTCTGATCTGTGAAGAAAATTTTGCGCAAAAGACTTTATTGCTTCTATTGTAGGATACACATTATATGTACATATAGGGAATTTTCTCATTGAAAAAAGCGTCTCGAGAGCGCCTCCGGCATGAAGGAATTTTCGCTTGCACGTCGAATATCCAATATATCCCTCTACGTATCAAACTTGGAAACCCCAAAGCACATATCCCAGATTTTATAACTTATTCAAGTTTAATTATCAACGATAAATTCTAACCATAAAATGAATATATCCAATCCTTTTTATGTCTAGCAATATTTTCTTGGGAATTGAGTGGAAAACGATCTTCCTGTTCCTCTAAAAATTGTAAAACTAAGAGAAAATCTGACGTAATAAATATTTCAGACTGATTTTTTGGTGGCAGCATATTTTCTCTTAAAAATTTTCAAACCTTTCTTCCCATCACTGTCTCTCTTTTAGTTGAATTTCCAATGGGAACTAATCAAATTGAGGATTTCGTATTACGTGTTGCGCTTCTTTTTTCTCCTTTTGAGCTCGCCCCCTTATTTATTGCCGGCATTTTCGCACGATCTGTCCTTCTGGATTCACAAAGTGCGCCTTCGTGAGGAAGTTCATCCGGAATCGATTGTTAATCCCTTGCCATTTTTATAGCCAGACTACCGTAAAATGCACAAACGTTAAAAAAAAGAGAAAAAATCGTAATAGAAATAAAGCATTTACTCTATTCTTATTACTCCATTCGGTGCCATAAAATGACTCTTGTTTTCGAGAATAAGAGAAAGGAGAATATTTCTTATTCAGTAAAAAAATATATATAGAATAAAAAAATACAGCAGAAAAAAAAATTTTGTCATATCCGTCCCAAAAGGTATTGATTTTGAATAATATCGATTTACAATACTCATATAAAAGTCACGTCATTTATCTTAATGTACGAAAAGGGATAAAAAGCTTTATGAAGAGTAAAGCTTAACTCATTTCAACGGAAAAGTTTCCAAATTGATCAGATTCAGCTAAATGGTCTATGCCATCTCTGATATCGGAAACGTCTCCTAAGTAAGCAGTTAATCGGCTTAAGAAATTCTGAGCGATTATTATTATGATACATATGTTTGTATTTTGAGACAATATTTATCAAAATATAAATTCCATTTCTTCATAATTTGCTTCCTATATTATTGTTTCCTAAAAACAATTTACGCTTAATCCACTCATAATTTATTTCCTTTAATTTATCTTTCTGTTAAAAAAAGAAACTAATTGTCAATAATTGTTATATTTAATAAATGACTTAATCTCTTGAAACTTTACATTAGATTACACGTAGAGTTCACTTTCAAACGACAAACCACAAATTTAAATTATATCAAGGACGTTCAGGATTCTATATAAAGTTGTCTGAGTAACCGATTAATTTCAATTTTTTTTGTTCAAACAGATTTCCTCGAGAGCAACAAACCTTGCCGAATCACTTTTACTTCACCGATTACGAACGACACACAGCTGAGATTGCTGCTTTCCACCTCGATAGGTGAGATTACCAAAAATGGAAACAAATTATATTAAATTAAATATAATATAATATATTCGAGTATTGGGAAGTGTGTACAGATTTAAGTTCATACGCAACTGAATACCGCGAACAGTGACCATCATTTTAAAAGTATTTTTCAATATTCTTTATCTCCTTCAGCGGATTAAGTTTCCAGCTTTTAATTGCATTCGGTTAATGATTATTTGAATTAATGTTTCACTGGACTGGCTTCTACTAAATTGAACTTCTCAAGTTTTAATTATATCTCTGCTCAATTATTATTATTATTATTATTATCTTTTTTTTTCAATATAGAAGCTTCTTTTTATTTGGAAATAAATTTATAGGCATTGTTTTAAATTATTGTAAAATTAATAACAAACATATTTGATTTAATGTTTTTTAGACTTCTTGGATTTCGCAGAGCCATGCCAGTAACGGGAAGAAGATTGAACATGACGACAGAAATCTATCAAATTACTACTGGAGATATTCTGAAAACGTTTTTTGTGAGTCCAGCGGGTAATCTCTGTCTGCATGGTCGATGTACTTACTACTGCGATACCTCTCATGCAGTCTGTGGCAATCCGGATATGCTGGAGGGTAGTTTTGCCGCTTTTCTACCCGATAAAGAAATGGCGAGCAGAAAAGTCTGGCGACATCCTTGGAGAAGAAGTTATCATAAACGCAGAAAAGCTCAATGGGAAGAAGGCAAGTCTTAAATTTTTTATTACAATCTACTCAAATAATATTGGAAAACTTCTCATTCCAGTTTATCTGCTCCTTTTCATTAAATGAAAATACTGAAAAATGCCCCTTTCTATTGAATTTTAGATTCCGACTACTGTTCTCTGATTAAAGAGATTCCACCCTACAACGAAGGACACAGACTCTTGGATCTAATGGACATGGCTGTCCTCGATTTCCTTATGGGTAACATGGACAGACATCACTACGAAACTTTCAAGCTCTTTGGAAACGACACGTTTCCCCTGCATGTTGACCATGGTCGAGGTTTTGGAAAACCATTCCACGATGAAATCAGCTGCTTAACTCCTCTTTTACAATGTTGTATGATAAGACAAACTACTCTTGCCACATTATTAAGGTAAGAAATTATTTAATAAAATCAATCCTTCTAATTTTATTTTAAAAATTCAAAATAAAACCAGTTTGCTTTCTCGTGCAGCAAAAAAATTCGTCTAAAAGCTTCATTTATAAAAATCACCAGGACGTAAACCCAAGATCGTAAATGCCACGCGGTACGCCAATGATATCCGAGAAAATTCACGGGGAAAATTTTATAGCAAGAGTAGCTACATATTGCTATTTCGTTCTTTTTTATTTAATATTGAAATACAAAACTCTTAAAGAGATTCCTATTTTTAAATTAATTGATAAAATCTATATATTAATCTTTACTGAATTAGTTTGAATTCAGGTGCTAAATTTTTTAGTTTTGAAGTTTCGGACTAAGAAGGGAACTTAATATCTGGATTCTCGATTGCATTCATTTCTAAGTCCTGTTCATGAATCTCGTCAGCCTGAATCAAGTCAACCATGTAAGAAACCTATTAAAGGAACCCCCACGCTTCCTATTAACCGCAGTATCATAAGATAATTGCTTCCTGTGGCTACCTCGTTACGCTTTTACATTCTTCGTAGATCGCAACATCCTTTCTCCACTTCTCTTTTATCTTTCTTTTGTTCTTCCAGTCTCTTTCTTTCTCCCGTGAAGCAATTTTTCTAGTTTAATTTCTTTTTCTCAAGCCTTTGTTCGTCCTTGAAATTCGCCTCGTTCATTTTTCATGAAAATCTATTATGCGCTAGAATCATTTTTGAGTCGGAATTTGGAATCATCCGTCGAATCGATACCCTGAATTTCACACTCTTTGGAGAAGTATAAGCGATAAATAAAAATTAGAAGAAGAATACGAAATTTCAATGTAAGATTTGGCAGAGTTCAAACTACGCCCTGAACGTCTTTGGAATTCAAAGTGAGGCACTTAAAATAAATTTAAGTGGGCCTCTTCTTTTTTCCCCATCTTCAACTGTCGGCTCGCCATTGGGCGTAAAGATAGGTTTTCTGGTGCTTAAGTAGCCAGCAGGAGAGAATTTTCAAGTGCAACTGAAACCCTCCGGCATTTCGACTTGGTGTGAATTCGAGAATATATCCAGCTCGTTTCTGCTTAACCCAATACTTTATTCATTGGCTCAAGACCGAAGGGAGCGCCTGAGATCTTCCATTATTGGCTTCCATTGACTCTAAGAAACCGAGCAGTGAATCCATTATTTTTCATTCAATACCAGCAAAGGCATATTAAATAGAATTACGTGATTTTGCAAAAGAAATTAAAATAAAAAATTTCATTTACTTGCTCAAACAAAAAAAACCGTAAAAATTTCGGAAACTGAGATTTTTTTCTCTACTTTGAATTTGATACAAGACCTATAATGGAATTTCAATTTGAGTAACGTGTTTAAACCATACGATTGGATTCCGATATTTATGTCCCTGGAACAATGGCTCCGGAAAACAGGAATCACAATCAATCGAATCTTGTTCTGACATCTGTCGTCGATATATTTTCAATGCGTGTTTGAAGGATGTTTTGTTAAATTTAAATCACGTTTTGGTCAGCCTAAATTTTATTCTTCCTTTTTAATTTTGTCCCTTCACTTGTTTGAAACCTCTTTCTGTCATTTATGAATGTACGAGAACATTCGTTGGCTCGTAAAATCATACACAGCTATGTAAACTACATATAAAGTCTCTATTATTTTATTTTGCACTCCACATTGTCCTTTGCGCTTTGTCCCATGTTGCAGAAACTCGTATCTTATTTTGTCTCATCTCCCCATAGAATATATGTTATGGAAGAGGATAAATCATCCTCAGAATTGGAAATAATATTTTTATTGAGAATTATATTTGAGTTTCAATTTCAATTTGATTGTAAATCCACTTGAATCCATTTTTCTCTTACCAATAATAATTTCTCACGAAATCCTTATTTTATAAAATCTTTTTTTTAATGCCTTTTATTTATAACATCTTTTTCTGATAATGGAAACAACGAATTTAATTTTCACTCACAAAAAAGGAATCGTTTTGTTAAATCAATCAACTCTTTTTGACAACGATACGGGTACTACGGCGTGAAACAATTTATTCCACACCTGAATTTTCCCACGTATTATGGAAATGCCCTCACGTGAGGTATTTGCAAACATTTTTGTCAGCTTTTGAAAACAAACGTAAATATTAAGAAAAATAGGTACAATATGTAGAATTCTAATTTAGGTATTCATTTAAACGCAAATTGCAGTTCTTTTTAATAAACTTTTTAATTGAGTTGAACTGATTGTAAATAGAATTGGGTTATTTATTAATGCGTTATAATTTGTTTTTATCAACGCTAAAATGTCGCTCGACTTTTTCGTGTTGAGCACCGAATTTAAATTTAAATTTCATTTACCAAATAGCGAGAGATTGATCACTTCGATTGTACACTCACTAAATATTCCCATATTATTCTTTCAATATTCCCAGATATTCTTGGTATTCTTGAGTAGAATTCAAATGAATTTCAATATTTTCAAGTAATTTTAAAATATAAATAATGCCAAATGGTACTTTAATTTAATTAATAATTTCCAATTGATTCCAGATTTCATAATGGATCCACGCGGTTGAGTGAAGCCCTGCGTCAAAGCATGGCAAAGGACCCTGTGTCGCCAATCCTGTGGGAACCGCATTTTGCCGCAGTTGACAGAAGGATTGGAATAATATTACAAGCAGTCCGAGATTGCGTTAATCGGAGTACACAACCTGATCAGGTCATCCAAGATGAAAAGAGCACCGCGAATGATTAGCAGTATATGCTACTTAATTATTCTTTCTCAACCAAAGGTAAAGGGACTTAGCAAAAAGGTGCTAAAGGGTCGGTCAAATGAACGAAATAAATAAATAACCGACCTATACTGAGAATTCGAATAGAATAAACGAATCCATTTCTATCGAGGGTTGTTAGCCAAATCAATCAATGAATTTTTTAACTTCTCACTTTTCACTCGCAGTTTTGTATTTTTTGAAAGAAGATATTTGTGAATAAATTTCAATAAATTTAAGAAATATTTTTATCAAAAGAAGTAATGTAGACGTTGCATTTATGTTAATTATTTTAATCAAGAAAAAGATGATTTTTCATATGATTAGTGTTTTATGAAAAAAAGTATTAGATGAACAAATTTTAGTAGAAAGTTTATGAATATTTTAAGAGGATCTTTGGCTTTAGATTTAAGTTGAAAGTCTTTATAAGTACATTTCGGAACTGATTGATTGCTCGCAAAACATCCCTCTCTCTCTGTACCTATGTAAATTATGTAAATGGACTGTAAAGTCTAGTTAGAGATGCATAGTGAGATTGTACATAATATTTATACCAAATGCAAAGTTAGGATTGGATCGTAAATGACTAATCGATTTATGTAGGTCTTGTGCATAAATCATAAATATGATCTAGTTAAATATCGGCGCGAAATCTTTTTCCTTTAGTTTGTACCTACGATTTATCATCGTTATCTTTAACGACCAGAAGGGCTCGCGTGCAATAATACATATTCTTTATTTTCATAGTCGCAAGTGAGACAATATTCTCATCGAGTACTTTCTTACATTCAAAGATTACGAGATACGCTTTGCACGTTGGGAAACTCGTTACTAGCTATTGTTCCTCGCGTGAGCAGATACGGAATATTGTCACAGTATCTACTTGTTACCAGAAATAATTTCTTTTGTTCGGGAATTTATATAACTTCTCCTATTCACATCTGAGGTATGTAGATAAGAACCGAAATCAAATTCAGTTTCAATAGCGTGATGTAAAAATATTGGCAACGGGAAAAATTTAAACACTGAATTTTCCTCAAAAAATGTCCGATATAGATTTGAGTAAATCAATTTCAAATTGTTAATCTTTTATATTTTTACATTTCAAAAGATTTTAAGTCCCTACGATGTCTCTAATTTATTTTAAAGCATTGATTGTAAATAAGTGTACAGTTACTGAACACTACGATAGAAAGCGACTGGTATTTTTATCGATGAGATAATTTTAAAGTAAAATCTTGACCATAAGTATTGAACATGCTCTGTCATTTATGTTAAATAGAGTTTGTCTAAAATATTGCCAAATAACGCAACAGCCGCTGAAAGTAAATATTATCAGCATAAATAATTCGAATGCTGTTGACCTAAGAAATGTCTTTCCCTTTTCTTAAGTTTGTACATATGAAATAATATTTACTGTATCAAACAATACTGCATTAAAAATCTTTTTGTTTTATATTTAATTGAACAAAAATGAAAATATTCGATCGGGTAATATGTAAATGAATTTTGTAAGTATTGGAATGGAAAAGTTATTGATATTTTGTCAATAATTTTTATTTGTAATTCTAATTAGCCAGAGGAGTTTTTTTACTATCTCACGTTTTTTGAAAATGGCACACATCGATTATAGTTGTATTCACTGATTTTAAATAAGTACGTAGATCGTACTCTTCCTATTTGAATAAAAGAGAATACCGAAGGAAATTTGGAGTTTCATTTATTACTAGATTAAGTTTCTATGATCTTTTAGAATGTTTTGGAAAGGATTTTTCTTTTATTTTTTACATATAAAAATCTACTCTATCGATGTTACACAGGTGCACCTAAAATGACTTCATTGAGGGAGTATTCCTACGAGAGAAGGTAATGAGAATTTTCCCACAAGATCAATAATGTAACTCCTTCGGGATAATGTCGAATCAGGTTTATCAGGCATTACGCCATCTAAATTGAGCTGACTACCAGGAGTTTGGTGACATAATATTTGCCATGTTCATTGACGTCCACTGGCGTATTGTTTTAACTTCACAGAACAATTCATCTTTATCAAACTGATGTTTAATTTTCTGCTAACAATCATTAATATTTCTTTCATTCTGACGTGCAAATTGAATTTATTATTTTTTTTTTGGCTAGCTTGAGGTTTTACATATTCAGTACAACGATGGTGGACTGAAAAGGAAGAAATGAAAAAAGTGTTACTGAGAGGCTCCTAATGTGAATTTAATGAAATCTTTTTCATTGAAGGAAAATTCATTGAGTCAATCAATTTTTTGCTTCCTCAAAGAGGAAGCTTTGTAATCGTTACATTTTCCAATATTTTTAAAATGGTTTAATTAAACTTTCCTCACGTGATAAATGTCTAATACAACATTCTAATCAATTGTCCGGATGTATGTGTGTATGTGTGTATGTGTGTGTATGTGTTTATGGATGTCGCCATTTTTTGTCGCCCTATTAACTTAAAGACAGTTGTAGATAAATTGATGAAATTTGTAAGGTATATTGGCTCCACCTATATCTCAAAACATGCCAAAGGAGTTTTCAAAATATTGAATTTAAAAATTTTTATGTAGATTTTGAATTTTTGTAAAATTGATTTTTCGACTATAACTTCTCAAATAATGAAAATTCAAAGTTTATGTAAAAAAAAGATTCCTTTCATCGAGACGAATCGATTGACCTGTATGATTAATGCATTTTATTGAATATTAAGGAAGTTATGCTTTTATTTTTAATTTTGAAAATTTTTAATTTTTCATATATTAGTTCAAATAAAAACACTTATCCTACAGGTCAATCGATTCGTCTCGACGCAAGGAATCTATGAATGATGAGGTCGAATGATTCTTTCGAGAGAAAAGAATTATATATATTTTTAAATATTTAAGAAAATCGTTAATGCT
>CAJFCP010000087.1:1484855-1527470 GCA_904066005.1 Synergus itoensis
GCGCGCCAAATTTTGACCAATAGCAGCACACATTGGCTTTTCGCTAGAGAAATACTGCCATTGGTCAAAATTTGGCGCGCGATTCAAATTTCAGCCAATGACAGAATATCTTGAACGGAAAGTCAGTAAGCAGTCTCAGGGCCGTCGATAAAGTAGCCTGGGGGGCATAAAGGGGCTCCCCCCTCGAAATGAAAAATAAAAAATATTTCATACAAGAACCATGGATAGTCGGCTTTAAAACCGCTGGTAGTTTATTTAATTTGTGCTCTTACAAGAACTTGTGTTAATAAACTCTATTTCAAGACAAAATGTCTGGATTTGTCGACGAAAATCCCTTTCTTTCTCATTTAGTTGATTAAAAAAAATCTTCGCAACACTCATCTGTAAATGATATAGCGTTTGAAATCTGAAATATTCATTTGAGAGTTAGACAATGGGCATTTTATCTATTTTTACATGTATTATATTATAAAAATTAAATTCATTATCATAATTTTAAATTTCAACTATAAAAAACTAATGCACCATAAAACAAAAACAAGAATTCTACTCTTATCGATAGAAATAAGCGTGAATAAAGTCACTATCTTCTTTCCCACATACGTCAATAAAAACAAATACAAATTTGTAGTGAAAATGGCTCCGGAACCAGAACCTACTATTTATGACTTAGCTTATCGTGGAAAAACAGCAGCCGTAAAGATTCTTTTAAGTGAAAATGAGAAGCTTAAAACTCAAACGGATGGAGTAAGTACAATATTAAAAATAATTTTTAGTATTATTGCGGTTACTTTCATAAATGACTTCTCTGTGCAGAATGGACGGATGCTGATTCATTGGGCTGCTTTGGGTGGACATGATGATCTGGTTGTTTATTTAATTTCTATAGGCTCTCCTGTCGATCCAACTGATGATGTGAGCTTTTCTGAAAAGTTTTAATCTTGTGGTCACCCTGTTAAACTGTTTTGATGTTTTTTAAATGTCTCATAATTTTGCAGACGAACATGACGCCGCTTATTCTTGCATCTTCAGGCGGTCGTGAAGATGTCGTCAATGTTTTGCTAAAACGAGATGCCGATGTAAACGCAAAGACAATCGATGGACATTCTTCTTTACAATACGCAGCTTCCAAAAATTGGCTTGAGATTTGTGAAGCTTTGATCAAAAAAGGAGCAGATGTCAACATAACAGATATTAGAGGAGCGACTCCTTTGCACAGAGCAGCATCAAAAGGAAATTCATCAGTTGTCAAACTCTTTCTGGAAGGCGAAAAAAACCTAAAAATAAGTTAGTTTATTATTAGATGGAACCATTCAAATATTACGTAGCATTTCTTCAACATTTATACAATATTTGAAAGCTTCTCAGGGGCGTAGCTACCGCTGTATCAATGATACGGGACCCCCGAGTGTGTTAGCGAAAATTCGTAAAATTAAAAATTAAAAATTAAAGGGATAGAAGGGCCCCCCGACAAATTTTGATACAGGACCCCCCTAGAGTAAGCTACGCCACTGAAGCTTCTTAAAAGTAATAAAATATTGAAAAATATATCTTTCAGATGCCACGGATATGTACGGAAATACTCCCCTACATTTAGCATGTGAAGAAGATCGTCAGGAGGAGGCAAAACTGCTTGTCGCTAAAGGAGCAGATATTTCAATTACAAATAAAGAAAAAAAGACACCTTTGGATCTTGCAAGTCCCGGTTTGGCTCGTCAGCTAAAGGAAATGCAAAAGACGCCTGATTCCACAAATTAAGTAATACTAAGTTAATACCTTTCTATTTTCGTACATTGTATACTGCTAGTGGTAAATAAAAACGTTATTTAAGAATTTCAGTATTCAGCATTTATTATATTTTCTCTTGTATACTTAAGATGCAATCAACCCTTTATGTTCAATTCATATAAAATGTATCAAAACGCCCTCGCTTCTTTCATTTTATTCGCTTCACCGATGTCCATTTCTTCTTTTTTCTTTTGATTCCAAGCAGTGTACAAAACTTAAGGCGATGGCGGTGAGAGGTTTTCTTAATTTAGATCAATTAGAAAAATCGAAGCGTACGAGCAAGAAGTGAGTAGCCCGGATACATTCAGTTTGTGTATGTACATAAGAGTGGTATTGACTACGAGTTATCGGTTTGAAACGCTGGCGAAGGAATGTCTCAACAAATTCGAAAAGTTTAAGTCACATTCTAAACATGCAATACTCGAAATCAATTTTCCTCGAACACTTTACATTTCCGAAGGGAATTTTCAAATTGATTTTTGTGTAAGTTACTTCGCCAGCAAAATCATACACACAAATCGGCACTGCTCGCGTTAAAATACTGAAAAGTTTCTCTCGATCGAGTAACTGAGTCTCAGCCTGTTTAGATCTACTTGCTCACAGAGCAGTAGTTTCATTGAATAATATATGTCACTTGTTTCAAAATGTCCTGCCTATATCACTAAGAAGTTGTAAATGTTTCGAAGATGTTAAATGCGAAGATCTATGTATATTATGTTCTTAGTAAATGTATATTTCGTGTTGTCACTTGTAGCTACTTGCATCAAAAAATATACCAGCTCTTGCGGTGACACCTTGTAAATACCTCTGAATACAAAGAATTTTATAAAATGCCTACAAAAATTCAGGTATAAAATTCCGCCTTTAAAACATCAAACGATTTATCGGCAATTTACACAATTTCTATACGATTTTCAGCATCTTGTAGAGTGCACACAAAGTTTAAGATTTGTTTCTCGGTTATAGAGTAAATCGGACTTTTGACAATTCTCGTGCGCTGTTTTCGAAAAATTCGCTATATCACTTTGAGCCTGCAAGGCACATCCATTCATTTCATTTCAAAAGGTTAAGTTGCAAACTATAAGAGCTTAAGTACAATTCTTGGAAAATCAGCTTTAAGTAACTTTATTCGCTTTATAAAAAATGCGGTGCCGAAGGCGGAAGAATGAAAGGGAAACCTTAAGGACTAAGTTGAATTAAATATATATATATATATATAATGCCAAAGAAAAGAGTTTTATAAATGCACGTGAAAATCTACTTTGTACACGGTGAAAAATCATGGATACTAAGCATTTCTTTGATTACACGCGCTCACGTTCTGAGGATGTGAGGCCCAATATTTATTACCAAAATTCGTTCAAATATCTAGTAACGTGATATTCACATACAGAGTATACGTAGTTTTTCTCCATGTAGAAAGCTTTTTGTTGTCAAAAGAAGACCATGTAAAACAAAAATAATGGGATAAAATGCTGAAGGATGAAAAGTAGATGTTAAACCTGAAACCTTTTAAAATGAAACCAACTTGCACTCTTTGATGCAGATCTGCTTCATTGTCTTCTCACTTTGATAATTCTTACATTATTAGTTAATTATTAAAATACATTAATAATTACTGTAGTACTTGTGGGAGGATGCTGATCGTAATAATAGTTATAAAATAATATAATAATAATATAATAATAATAACGTATCAATAATAATAATAATAATTAATGTCTTAATACTACCTAAAAGTGTTATTCAGTTATTTCAATTATGCAGCGATCTGCTTTTTCTGTTTTTCTGTCCCACGATTACTTTTCATCGACACCTAAAACACCCGATTCATTTTTTTTATGATTACAGTCGTGCCAGTAATAGAACCGTTCCACGGTCAGTTAGTAAGCTGTAAAGTTATGTACATTTTCATTAAACTCTGTTTTTCTTTCTTCGCTTGATGGCATCTTACGGAAAATCGTATATTACTACTATAAAAAAAAAAAGAAAGAATTGATTCCTATCACCTGCATGCGACGTGACTCTTATCATGGTCAATCTTGTTTTGTCCTTGCCAACAAAATCGCACTGGCAATTCAACTGGGACCAATTACCGCGAATCGCTTCTGCAATTTTGTCACCGAAAGGGAATAACCGATCTAATGACTCACGCTTATTCTATGTTAACTTATTGAGACCCAGACTCTTGAATTGAATTCATTAAAACGAATTATTATGCGTTATGGCTGCAGATTTTCACAGCAGATGACGTCTGGCTTCAATTTGCATTTTCTTCGCCGTCAATACTTTCGTCCTGCGTTGTTGAATCGTCCCCGGAACCTCCGGTCTGCATGGAGCCACGTTTCAATCTCGAAGAGCTCAAGCTGATTGGTGGACCTCCGCGCCTTTTAAAAAAAATTATATCAATGAGAGCAATTTCTTACAAGTTTCAATTTATGGAAAAAGAGATTCGCTGCTGGTGTATTTGAATAAATTTAAATTATTTAAGGATAATTTCTTGTATAACAGTTAAAAATCCACATTCTATAAGAAAGGAAAATTGGGTTCAAATGCAAAAGCATTCAAAATCACACATTTGTAAGTCCTGAAAACATATTAAGGGATGTCTATCTAAAAGGGGTGTATATAAACAATTCTCTAAAAGTGGATTACGGAAATTATTTTCAAGCAACATTCAATGATAATTTCCACTCTATTTGATACATACACGCTAAGAGTGTTTATAATTTCATCCTTCCAATACCCACGGTAGGAACCAAACGGTCTGCTAGTATGCGTCTTTTGATCTACTTCACTGTACATTAACAGTCATCAATAAAGCTTTTTATTTTAATTCAAAATTTAATGTAATCTATACGAATTTTAAAAATCATATAAATCTCAATGACTTTGAAATGAACTAGTTGATAATTCCTACTAAAATAAATTTACTTAATTAATTTTTTACTAAATAATTTTATAATAAAGATCAAAAACAATAAAAAATATTTACCTAAGCTTATTTTTCAGATTAGCAACTTCGCGCGTGAGAACTTCGTGAGATTCGAGCATATCGTCCATCTCCCGCTGTGCTTTTCGTTTTAGAGCCTTGTGCCTGCTGATTTCTTCTTCAGATTCGTCCAACTGCCTCTTGAGATTCTTCATTCTCGTGTTGACCTTCTCCATCTGTTCTTTATACTGATCAGCATTTCGTCTCTCATCCTCCAACTGAAGACTCAATTCCTTCAACTTTTTATCCAGCTTCCTGTTAATTTTCTGCTGAGCGAATCTCTCCTTAGCTTCGGTCTCAAGCTGTTCATCCAAATTATTGATCTTCGATTCTAAAGCCTGAATCGTCGCCTTGGTCTTGGCGCGTTGTGCAGTCTCAAGCTCAACTAGTTTCGCCTTCAATTCCTTATTCTGCCTCTCAAGTAGCATCCTCTGAGATTCAAGCTTCTGTGTCGTGGAGCGTTCCGTTCCTAAATCTGTAGTCAATTGCTCAATGGTAATTTGTCCCTTTCTCGCTCGATCCATCAAAATTTCGCTATTGGATTGCTCTTCCTCCAGTTCCTCCTCGAGAGTCGCAATTCTTGCTTCCAATCTGCGTTTCTCATCTAGCATCAAAGTACCCTTATTGACATTATTATTCAATTCCTCCTGAAGTTCATCTCGCTCATTTTCAGCAGCTCGTCTCGCACGTTCGCTGCCTGTAAGATCCTCATTAGACTGTAAAAGTTCAGCTTCTAAACTCTTGACCTTGCGTTCCGTTTCTTTAGAAGCTGCAGCCAATTCATCACGAGCTGCTCTGGCTTCCTCAGTTTCTCTCGTGCAGTCCTTAATCTGTGCTTGAAGCTTCTTAAGTTGTTTAAGAGCATCTTCCTTCACCTTATTATGCATTTCCAGTTGTTGTTCGATGTCTTTGTAATCAGCTTCCATCTTCTTACGCTGAGCAATAGCAGCAGCGCGTTGTTTTCTTTCATCTTCCAACTCTGCTTCCAAATCCCGTAACTGCTTCACAAGACCTCTACGTTTCTCTTCTGCCTGTTCTTCTTTCGCTTGAAGATCTCTCTCAAACTGAGCCCTCAAAGCTTGCATGTTCACTTCAAGTCTCAACTTTGCATCTTCAGTAATCTGGAGCTCATCTTCCAATTCCTCAGTTTGTGTCTTTTGTTCAGCCAACTGTGACTCTAAAGCCCGTTTTGCTTTCTCGAGTTCGTGAACATTTTTGTCCGCAGTTCCCTGATTGTTTACCAATTCATCCAACTCAGCCTGGAGACCTCTTCTGCCTCTTTCTAGTTCCTCGACTTTTTCGTTTAAATCGTCGAGCTCGCGAGTTAAGGAAAGAACTCGCGTCTCTTTTTCTCGAGCCTCACGCTCTGCCGCATCTCTCTGTTCAGCGTATTGCTCTGAAACTGCCTTTTCTTCTGCCAAAACTTTATCGAAGTTCTTCTGCTTCTTCTCCAATTCGATAACTTTTCCTCTCTGAACTTCCAGCTCGATTGTGCTGTCTTCCAACTCAGCCTGGATCTTCTTCTTCGACTTGTCCAGTTTGTCATTCGCAGCTTGAAGTTCTTCCACTTGTCTCTGTAGAGCTTCAATGTCCTTCATACACCGTTTCCTGGCTTCCTCAAGAACAACTGCTGCCTCGGATTCTTCGTCGGCACGCTTCTTCGCTTCTGTGAGTTGAACATTAAGGCTCAAGACTTGTTTTTCCAAAGTGCGTTTAGCTTCTTCCTCTTCCTCGAGTTGGTCATGAAGGGTGTCTTTTTCACTCTCGAGAGCTCGTAGTTTGGAACTAAGGGCCAGCTTTTGTCTTGTTTCTTCCTCAAGTTGTTGTTGAAGTTCAGTAAACTGAGATTCACAAGTGGCAGAGGCTTTGACAGCTGCAGAGGCTTTCAACTCAGCGGCTTCCAACTGCTGAGAAACACTCTCAGCTTCCTGCTGTAACTTCACTACCTTCTCTGCCAATTCCTGTTTCACTCTCTCGATTTCGGCGAGTTTTGCATTTACTTCAACCAACTGTTGCTCAGCCTGCTTACGCCTGCGGTCTGATTCTTGTCTGCTGGCACTAACAGATCTCAGTTCAGTTGCCATGTCAGCATTCTCTGCCTCCAAAGTACCCTTTGCCTTTTCCAGAGCGGCCTTAGCTTTCTTTAAGGCATCCATCTGTTCGTTAATAACTGTCAATTCTTGGGTGTGCTTGTGACGCATGTCTGCCAACGTAGCTTCATGCACGGAAGTTTCCTCTTCCAGATTCTTCTTCAATGTAGCCACTTCCTGCTCTCGTTTACTCCTAAGTTCTTGTTGTGCAGCAGTAACATCCAACGAATCGAGAAGCTCGTTTTTTAAAGCCTCTAATTCCTCGTTCAAATCACGCTTCAGTTTCTCGGCTTTACTTCTAGCCATCTTCTCAGCTTCAAGATCTTCTTGAAGTTCTGCAAGTTGAGATTCTAATTCCCGAAGGGCCTTCTGTGCTTGAGCTTTCGCAGCACTTTCCTCGTCTATTTTCGTCATGACCTGCGTGAGTTCTTCTTCCCGCTTTCCTAACTGCAACTGTAATTCTTCTACCTGCGCTTTTCTTTCCGATATCTGTTCCTTCAAGTCGGAGACTTCAGTCTCTACCTTTCTCTTGGATCGATCTACTTCCTGTCGCTGCTGATGATCCTTCAAAAGCCTTTCTTCCAAGTCAGCAATTGTAGCTTCATGTTTGGTCTTTAATTTTGCCAAATGCTTTGCTTTCTCCTCCTCTTCTGCCAAGGCCTGGGACAAATCGTTTGCTCTTTCCTCTAGAAGCTTCTTCTCCTTCAAAAGCTTCTGATTTGTGTCATCGGACAAAGCGAGGTCCTCTTCCAGTTTCTTCAACTTTCCATCGCACTGGACTTTTTCCAATTGCAACTTTTGCCTCGCTGCTTCTTCTTCTTCGAGTTGTTCTTCCAAATCACTAATGTTTAATTGCAACTTTTTCTTCTCCTGTATCAAGGCTGTACTCCTTTCCTCTTCCTCTTCAATTCTTGCTTCTAAGTCGTGAAGGATCTCTTCTAGTTCTTGTTTCCTAGCCGCTAATCTTGCCCGCATCTCTTCAGCTTCCGCGCAAAGTTCTACTTCGGCTTGCAATTGTTCAGCGAGCATTGTTTTCTCCTCGATAGCTTGTTGGTATTTACGTTCGTATTCCTTAGAATTATGGACCTGCAGTTCCAGTTTGTCACGAACCTGCTTCAGTTCATCTTCCTTCTGCGTGAGTTTTTCTTCTTGCTTTGTCACTTCCAGAAGTGGTTTCACCTTCGTGTACAATCTCCACCACTGCCAATTGCGAAGTTTTAAATAAGCAGCACAGTTTCTTTGAATAATACGTATGGCATTCAACTGCTGCAAACGCTTCTGGTAATTACGTCTTGCCAGGAAACCACGACAGAATGCTTGGAAATTGACTATGAGGTCCGTTATTTTGTAATCTCTTTCCTCTTCCAGGTGGGCTAAAACTCCGGCTCGGAAGAAAATTTTAGACTGTCCAACGCGGTATAAATTTGGGTCCAGTTCCAGTGCTTGAATCTGAAGTCAAAAAAAAGTTATTACAATTAAGGCACGTAGTAAAAGTTGAAAAATTATTATCAGTATTTAGTATTGAATCTTTACAAGTAATGAATTTATGCAAAAGTTACTGCTGAAGTAACTTTTAGTAATTTAAAAACAGAGTTGAAACTCATTCTAACTGGCCAAGATTGACAGATAAATTTTATAAAAAATTAAACTTACCATCTTTTCACAAGCTTTCTTTCCATCCATGAAACCCTTAGGAATCACGTTTGGAGTCAACAGCTCGTAACGCTGTCTAAACTCCTGGAAGGGAATCCTGTTTGGAAATCCTTGCCTGCAGATACGGATTCCTTCAAGTACACCGTTGCACCTCAGCTGATCAAGAACCAAAGGAGCTTCTATTTTACCCGCCCTTTTTTCATGATTCGGTATAATGCACCTGACGAAGTTCGGATTGGTGTTACGCAACGTGACCATCAGTTTAGCAAGCTGTTCCTTATAAAGCTGCGAAACCGTTCTAAACATTCCCTTTCTGGTCCTCGCACCGAATTGCGTGTCGGTCAAAGCTTGTTGGGCCATTCCAACAATCTCAGCATCTTTCCATATATGGCAGACGAAAGGATCCTGAGAGGCTTGAAGAAGACTCACTACGTTCTCGTTCAGAGGGTCCATATTCTTCATGAGCCACTTGGCTGCAGAGTAATCTACTTTGCCAGCGTAGTGAACGATAGCGAAGTCCGCAATTCCACGGAAGTCTGTCTTCACGAACTTGGGATGAACACTGTGAGCACCAACGAGTTTCTCAACGAAGGTTTTATCTGTGGCTTTTGGGAACCAACACTCTTCATCCAGAAGAGCCATGATACCCATAGGTTTGTCTATCAAGTCTATCGTAGGCTGGAGATCCAATCCAAAATCGATAAACTTCCACTCAATACCTTCACGTTGATATTCCTCCTGTTCCAGAATGAACATCGTATGATTGAAGAGCTGCTGGAGCTTTTCGTTGGTATAGTTAATACACAGCTGTTCAAACGAGTTCAACTCGAAGATTTCGAATCCTGCCATATCGAGGATGCCGATGAAACTGGCTCCTTGTCGTTTTGTTCTGTCAAGGGATCTGTTTATCCTATTGACCAACCAACGGAACATTCTCTCGTAGCACGCTTTTGATATTGCCTCCACTGCAAACTCAACTTGCTCCTTCGTTTGTGCCTTCGTCACAAAGTCCCTACCAACTTTGATTCTCGGTTTCAGGAAGGCTTTCGTCATTTCTGTCACGCTCAGGCCTAGTAGGTGTGATATTTTTTGGGCTACTGTGTTGTCTGGAAGAGTAGCTTGGTCGGAATTTCGCTCCTGCCTAAATTGCATTGATCCAAACAACATTACTGCAGAGACTATACGGAAGATTGAGGAAAAGTCTTCGTTCGTCATTCCCATTATGTTCATTGCCTTCACAGTGGAAAAAAATTCTGCAGCATCGTCCATTCCTGGGACTGGAAGCGCTCCATTGGAAAGGAATGGATAAAGCTTAGGATCCTCCAAAATGAATTCCTCTGTAAAATACAAATTTTTAGTTATTAAATACATTCTGTAAAATTAAAATGTGGCAAGCAGATTTTTTTTTTTGTAAAATAATCAAACTCTGTTTACTCTTTTGTTCTGGAGATGCTCCTGCCAACAATTGGTAGAATATGTGGAAGGTTCTTTCATCCTTAGCTTGTCGAATCGCCCTGGACTTTTCAAGAAGATATGTTTCGATATTTGCTCCGGCAATATAACCAGAAGCATCAAAATTGATTCTAATGAATTTTCCCTATAAGTGGAAAAATGTAAAAAAAAAATTAAAAATTGTAATAAAAAGATTATTAGTACCAAGTAAATATTTAATGAAGATGTTTCTTACAAAACGTGACGAGTTGTCATTCTTGACTGTCTTCGCATTTCCAAACGCTTCCAGAATAGGATTGGCTTGCAACAGCTGTTGTTCAAGTTCACCCTACGACGAAAAAAAAAAATTATAGAACCATTTAAAAAAAAAATAGTAAGAAATATTAGAATTTAAAAATAATGGATTTTTAAACGATGATATTTTCCAAACACACGGAAAGTAGCATGATTAAACAAAAACTGAAAGTACAAGAAATGCATTTCGAATCTTCTAGCATTTCTCTTTACAAGGAGAGACTTTGAGATAAAATTTACAATGAATTCATTAGAAACAGGTGAGTATTTTACTTATAACTAGACTTATTGTACTTTTCGTAAATTCTGAAACAGCTCACGAATTTAGTATAGATTTAAAATAATAAAATATTAATCTTTAATCATGACATGTGCTGTTATAACATCAAAGTGCTTTTAACTGTCGAGTATTGAAATGCATTAAAGATATCGATTATCAGTTGACGTCTATGATTGGGATTTGGTGACAAGATTTCTAACTAACAAGAGGTATTCAATACGATTAACTCTTCTGATAACTAAACACTTAACGTGAACAATAGGAGTATTTATAGGAAATATTGTGTATTGATTTAAAATTAAAATGAAACTAAACTTAAAAACTCTTAAACTTAAAACAATTCAAATTTAAAATCATTTAAACTCTATGAGAACCACACCAATATTATTAATAACTAGCCCCTTAATTACCGCAAATTTATCTGCTACAGTCCCAGTTCCCTGGATCCGCAGGCAGCAGAAAAAAGGCGAAAGAGAATTCATTCTTGTTACAAAGGGACATGAGTTAGCAAGTGAGTGATTAGTTTTGTAACATATGTACAAAAAATGATTAGTGAAGGATTGAAACTAGTAGTTTGCAATCCTCCTGATGAATCCAAAACCATTTTGTTAGTAGGAATTAATGACATAGGCAAAACAGGAAAACAAAGCTATGATATTTTTCAACCTGGTGACGTTCTGAGCTTTAAATTTGACTTACTATGATTAACGCCGGACTCGGAGTCTACAGGAATGGCCATTGACAAATCAGCACCGAAAACGAAAGAATTTTTACATTAGAAAAAGATACAGTTTTTCTGGAAATTAGATTTCTTATCCGGACTTCCACTTGGGTTTTCATCCATTTATGTATTTTATAAATCTAAATCAGAACATCCTCTTGACAAGAATTTTATAATTTTCTATTGAATGTTTGTTCTTAAATATTTTACAATTTGTTTCTCGATGCGAACAAACGTATCTCTGAAACAGCTGTGAAATAGTTGATAGAAACTTTGAACAGTGCATTACAATCAATTTCCTCGTAATCGTAAATCGTACATGGATGATACTAATTGGTAAGCAACAGCGAAAACCACAGTCGGAATAATAATTAATGTTTCACAAGACAATCTTATCAGTAGCTTCACTTTACACTACTCTTTTCGACCTCTTATCTCTTGTTCCGGAATCGCACTATGAGCGATATAATTAGTCATACAATGTTTATTCAAAAGCAAATGTAAACGATGAGTTTCTCGACTGGAATGTTTGCTTTTTACATTTTTTAAGATTTTAGCTACCCAAGATGTAATTTACAAGTGTTCAATTCAAATTAGATGAGAATGTGAAATTCTAGTTTTCTTATAGTTGAAATAGAAAGACGAGGGGTTAAATATTGTTGAATTCAGTTGTACTTCTGACTTAGAATTCATTTTAATTCAACTTAAATAACCAAATCCCTTTCAGAAAAATCTCATTTGAAAAGCATGTCAATCTAAAAAAAAAATATTTTGCAATTCAATTTTACCCGACCAATCCATAAATCAATACGCCTCAAGAGTCTGAAAAGCTAGAAATTTGTATCTTTTTAATACTTTTCACTTTCTTTTTTCTCGAACGCCGACTGCAGGTTTTCGAGCTTCTGTACAAGTAGCGGCAGAAGTTTGCAAAGTGAGCGGCTGAGTCTGCTCAGCAATAAAAGCAAGAATGTGCTCGTTTCAAGTCGTAAAATATGGAATGAAAACGCGACAGGGTCTATCAACGTTTTTCCGTCGACTTTCCTGTACCCATAGGCAGACATTCGGTCTCGTGGACTTCTCAAGTTCGCTTCCCCAAAATATATTCGAAGGACTCCCCACCTCTGTTGGGAAAAAATTAATAAAATAAGAGTATCAAGAAAAAAAGGAAAAACAAAATATTAAACTGTTATACGTGTTTCCTTTTTCTTTGTGTATAATACAGCTGGCAATAAAGTGCTTCCAATTTTCTAACACCAAAGTAGAAGTGCTTCTTATATTTTATTTGGAATACACTATTTTATTTCAGTATTCTTGCTATTGTTAAAAGTCTTCCAAGTAGCAAATAAAGAAATTACCTCCGGTTTAGTACTAAATGCAAATTAATAAAAAAATTTTTACAATGTACATTAATACTTCCTGTAATTAAAAACTAAACGGGTTTAGTATTGAAAACAAGTAAACAGTAGGCATTTCTTTTAATAAGTTTCTAAAAACTGAAACTTTTATAAACTATAAATCATTCTTCAGTAGAGAATTCTCTTCTGAAAAAAACCTATTAACGGAAATGAATTGTAGCGAACCTGGCATTCAGTACTTAGTGTGACTATGTTTCTTTCTTTTTTACACAGTAGGTGCGGTTTAACAGTCGTTTAACTAAAAGCCATTATGAAAAGTCGTTTATTTTTGCCCAAAATCAATTTAATAGTAAATTTTTTTAAATGAAAAAACTGAAAAGTAATTTAAATAATGTCGCAAATTGATTGAAACTATTTAAGATGCGACATAATAGAATTAAAACTCGTAGGAATGCGATTTCTATATAGAACCTTGCAAAGTCCTCAACTTCTGGTGTTAATCTTCTCTGTTTAGTTACTAAACAGAGAAGAGAGAGGAAAAATTAAAACTTCAAAGAATAAAATTTAGGGAGAGTCGGGTAGCCCCAGCCACTCGTAACTTTGAATAAAGTCAGTTTAAAAGTTAAAGTTATTGATAAAAAAGCTTAAGTGGCTGGTACTACCCGACTCTTCCCTAATTCCATTGTAAATGCATCTTAAACAACGTGAAAAACTTGAATTTTACATACTTTTTTTTTGTGCCAAAAGGAATTGTGGGATTGAGTACAAGCTGAGGGAGTTGAGGTATTTGTCCTTCGAGGCCGATTTTGCAATCTCGTAAACTAGTCACAATATAAATCGTTTGGGTTTAATCGACATATAAGCGCCGTACAGATGTAACGCATCTTTATGGTAAACGAAACTATGTTAAGGTTTGTAACGCTAGCGGCCTTCAAGCGGATGTAGTGACGAATCAACGATCTCTAAACACACATTGTTAATTTTTGCAACCGAACCCATATCTCAATCTAATACATCAAAAATTTCTACTTTGTTGTGTAAGACTTGTTTCGCGAGGTAGAATAAACTTACGATTCAAGTCTTCATACGCCACGTAAAGACGACAAAGAGTCTACTGTTTCTCGAGACGCGATTCCAGTTAAATTATTTTCAAGAACCTTACCGTCTTACAATTTCCTACACTCATTCATCAAGCCATAAATATTATTTTGTATCCTATATCCTATTTAAAAAAAATTTATATGAATATTTTAAACCAAATTAATATTTTAATCTGATCATTAGGGAATATTTTTGTTTTTAATTATTTATCTCTAGATTTAATTCTATGAAATCGATATTATGTATTTTAATCGAACTGCGAAAATCTCCCATCGAGTTAATTAGCAGACTTTGGATTCTTAAAAGATATCAGATAGAGTCTTTTTTCTCGTCTTGCGTCATTTGCCGAATCAACGAGACAATCTCGGTTGTAAAATGCAATCGTTAATCATTCTCTATTGGTCGACGATATACGTTAACGAATGCATTTATTGCGATATGGCGCCCGGTATTTGTGAACTATAGAAATATAGTTAGTTAAATGGACCTAGTATCAATTTTCACTGGGCGCGGAGTAATTCAATGCCACAGCTGTCACGATAAGAAAATCTCGTTGATCAGCGAGTGCAATGATCACGGGGTGACTGAATCTTATTGTCAAGAAAAACCTTCAAGTATGAAGACAATTAGAATCAGGCAGTGGAAACTAATTGATATACACGGAAAATGCTCGTTGTAGAATGTTCCGTTAAATATTTATAATACGGATTAATTAAACATGAAGAATTCATTAGCTCCGTCATTAAAGCGCAGTGATCTTCGATAATTTTTTTTTTTAATTTCACAAACCAAATGCTGTGTTTCAAAACATTCTTTAATTGGAAAAAGTTTCAAGTCTTGGATTTAAATTCTTCTAATTAAGAAACTGTCATTCAAAATCAATTCACTTTGAAAGAATATTAATATTAATATCACAATCTATTAATTCTCCTTAAAATTCTTTATTATCCAAATTTGAAATGCTTCAAATTTAAATGGTAACTCTTGGCCTTCTGCCCACATAAAAATTTTAAATCACCAGCATAGTATACTTTATCCGCCACCTACTGTAATCGCCTAAGCTTCTAGCAAACGCAGCCTCTACGGTTATCTCGCTACAACAATTTATTATTCGTGATTTGCATTTCGCAGAACTCGCTGGAAAATAAAGACGAGATGACTCGCGACTTTATCTAGATATTTCCTCCGGTGCGAAGTCGTAAAATCTCAAGGCAGAAGAATATCAAAGGGGTAGAAAAATAAAGTTTTCCAATTATAGCTTACCGCATTCGATTTTGGTTTCGAAGCAGCAACATATGCTAGGTACTGAATGACTTTCTTTGTATTTTCGGTTTTTCCAGCACCGGATTCGCCGGTACACAGAATTGATTGATCCTCACGATCTGAAATAGATAAATTCAATTAATGAAAAATAACAAGAGAATCTGGATTGTATAATACCTTCATGCAGCAAATACCATTTTTTAAAATATTGAATGCTGTCTTTCTTATCGTTTAAAAAAAAAAAATGGTGAAATTTGTCTTACCTTGAAGCATCGAGCGGTAGGCAGTGTCTGTAATAGCAAAAACATGTGGTGGAACTTCGTGCCTTTTGATTCCCTTATACCTCTCCATAATTTTTTCTGTGTAAATTGGCAGTCTCTTATACGGATTAACGACGACGCAGAAGAGGCCGGAATATGTCTGAAAATAAAAGAATGGCTTAATTAGATAATTAAATCAATAAAATCGTGAGGATAAAATTAAAAACAATCATTTTTATAGACTTTTCAAGACTTATTTTCTCGAAAGAGTTCAATCTAAAAATCTTTCCTAAACTATTTAAAGTCATAAAATATTAATCTGCCAAAGTACTTTAATTCTTGATCCAGGATAATACAAGATGAAGCATTAATTAATGAAGTGTCAAACGTAGAAACGAATCCCTGCCAAGAATTTCAATTTAATTACATAATACTACTACTAAATAAGACTCTGCCAAGATATAACAACCTCCAAGAAAAATTTTCTACCAAATAAGATTAACTTGAGTGAGAAACTAATTCTTATCAATCAGTTTGCTTCGTTCCTGATTTTTATTTGTCTAATGAGTATTACTTGACTTTTTATTTTTTCATCGTATTTTTCGTTATTTCTATTATTTTTAATATTATTTCCAGTTCTTTTCTATGATTAATCACTGGAGCGGCATACGGTGCATATTTATAATGTGGAATGTAGACGCCTAAATCCCTCGACTGCACATTATCAGACTTATTTGCCAGCATTGGCGCCTGAAATAACGGGCGAGGGATGAATTCGCAATTAGGGTCCATGTTCCTGGAGCAAAACGGCCAGAGGAACGCCATGAAGAATCACGTAACATCATAATTGGTCTTCTCATTCAGTTTTCAACCGCTATCATGACCCCCTCTTTCAATCTTTCAAGTCACATTTCAACGCCTAAGATTTATTGTGACAATAGAAAGTTTGATTGCAAAATAAATTATAAATTCAATTATTTTCTGGCACTATTATGAATCATTACTCGAAAGATTTAAAAGCCAATCACCTAAGGAAGCAAAGAGAGAATCAAATTCGAAAGCTTGAAAAATGAAAAAAAAAAAAATCAATTCAAATAAAGAAATGGATTTCGTGAATTAAGTGTTTAATCCAGACAGATCGTCACTCTACGTGGAAAGTGAAATAAAAATTCTTCGGCACTAATTGCTAAGAAGAATACATATTTGCTTGAAAAGATTTTTGTGATGTCGACAAAACCAGTATTCTTTGTGTGCTGAGTATATTGAGGCCATGATTTAAAGTCATCCAGAGGGTTTCTTCAAGTAGCAGAACAAACATTCGGGCTCCGAAATCATACGCTTAGTCAACAGAAACTCCATATGAAAACAAAAGAGAGAAACTTACGCGAAGTTGGAATATCCAGATGTTGGCAATACAAAATCTGGATAGCCACAAGATTCAATTTTTCAATTTCTCTGACCTTCAGACAAATTTTCCTGACAAAAAAGTATTATAGATACGAAACAATTTAAAATTCACGGCAGTTAGCATAAATGTCAATTTTTATTTTCCCTGACAAAGTTTGTTCTCCAACATATAGCCACTCTGAAAATTATTCAGGGAAAAATTAATTAGAATAATCAGAATTATATTTCTCTTTTACTTTATCAACTGAAGATTTTTCTTAAATTGGTTGAACGATGAAGATCAATAAATGAACTTGCACAACAGGTAGAACTCCTTAAATTGCGAAGCAAAGATCATTAACCCCATTATAGTGTCAATAAAGTAGATATTCTTCTATTGATTTTTAATCTATGGTCGATTAAGTCGAATTTGGATTAACGATCAGTGAAAGGATTGGTGCACGCGACCTGATTATTGACCTAAGAACTCCCGCTGGTTTCTTCGCTAGTTTCGCCTGCCTTCGAATCGGTCAACCCGTACTCGGACGATTTCTATTTCAGGAGAGATACGAATTCGAGCGAGTACAACTTTGAATCCGCGACCACATGTATGCTGTCTATCCTCTTAGTATGTAAACTGGAATGCAAGTGGATACATTTCCCGAGTTTCAAGTCTTCGAGAAATGACAGAAAATTCTACAATTTACCTTGAAAATGGCAAAAAGAACAGCTACCTGCGTTTGTACAACAGGATCAACGAGATCCGAGCATATTCCACATCAAGCAAAACAATATTCTGTACACACTTGTATCCTACTTAAAAATACGAGTCCAACTTGCAATAAAATATTGCAATATATCAACCAAAACCTGTATTCGCATTTCTCTCCCCAGAAATGAATTACTGACCGATTGCGTGATTAATCATCCAGAAACTACTTTTGGCCTTTGCTGGGGTGTAAATTGAAATTATGAAATTCTTAAATTATTGTCAATGACCCTATCTTCTGGATCGTCATTAAAGTAAAGAGAACCACAGACAATCATCACAATGATACTAAAAAAAAATCTAATACCTTCTCTGATGAGAATGTAAGAATATCTCGAGTATCTGATGTTCTTAAATCCAATAATTGCTTATCAATTAAAATCCAATTTGGTGGCCTTCCACCACCAAACAAAAATCGCGAGAAAAATGTTTCTGAGACAAAATGAAAGAAACTTTGTGACAACACTGAGAAAAAACAGTATTTGTGAATCAAGAAATATTTCTTTGATTCAAAGAAATGATCGAGCAGAATGTGGCTGCGTAAATATTTCTTCAGTTCAAAGAAATATCTTTTTGTGTCTAAGAAACGTAACGATGAAAGCAAAGAAATATTTATTTGATGCTGTAAAATTGTTAAATTTAAAAAACATAGTTTTTAATTCAAAGTTTCGATAACATCGAAGTAAAGAAATATTTCTTTGAGTACAAAAGTTAAACTCAACAAAATTAGGTTCTTCCTCTCAAAGGAATCAATTCCTTGACTTTAATAATCACATACTCCGAAATTAGGAAATATTTCTTTGTATCAAAGAAATGGACCCCAAAGAAATTATTTCTTTGACTCAATGGACGAGTTTTTTGACTCTAAACAAAATTCAATAAAATCACGTAAATAATTCCTTTGACTGAAAGCAATGGAGCCAAAAAAATGCATTTCTTTGGACCCAAAAAATTTTTTTCTCAGTGAAGTTTTAACGCAAATAAAGTGACTGTGGCCGGCATTAGAGCCGTGAAAGTTATTCAAAGAATCTTATGGGTGCATAATGCAGAGTGCAGACAGAGACACGAACTTGTATAAAGCTTCGTGGAATGTCAGATCAGGTGACGTCACGAGGGTACGCGTACGTAATAAGAGAGAAGAGAGAGAGGGTATACTTTTTGCGCCTCTCAGTCACTCTCCCGACCTCTAAACTGTCTTTATCTTTTTCTCTCTCATGATCCTCCGGTTTTCTTCATTATCTCCACCCATCCCCTTTTTGAACTCTTGCGATCTGCATATTTGTAATACCATTGTATAGTCTGTGGTACATAATATACAGTGGTACACATTTACACGCGGACCTTGACAGGGGTCGGCAGTTGCTTCAAAATAATTCTCATTTGAATTCGAACCATGAATGAAACTCGTACGTACTCGCGATTCGCGAAGCTCGCGATTGGGCGTGGTCTCTTGGATTCGGGAATCGAAAAAGGAAACGTCATATTCATCACGCCGTGCTGACTTGCCGATAAGGACTACGCTCAGAACCACAAGTTCCGGTCGATACCTTGAAAAGTCTGCATTTGAAGAAAAAAAGTGACTAATCATAGGCAATATGAGAAAAGCTATTAATTTCGGTGAATTGTCATTCATAAAAAAGAAAAACCAACAAAAAATTCCTTAGATATCCTTAAAATCTCAAAATATCGAGAAATTCTTTAAAATCCTTGGAAATCTAAACTGACAGCTACTCGCATTTCCATGAAATTTCCACTGACAAATTTTATTTTCCCTAGCATTTCCCTGACATATTGAAAGTATTCATATTCAATAAAATTGAAATAAACAAATTTAAAATCTTCCCAACAAAAATAAACATTTCTTTCACTTGAACAATATTCAGGAAAGATCCACGAACTTTGGCGTTTTTCTAATTTATGCGGGATAATTCTTAAAGAGATGGTTGACACGTCTGACTTGATGAGTCTTAGGAACGTGCAAAGCTTTAATTAATCGTGTGAGTATCTATTTCAGCATAGAAGTATGTACTTTAGATTTTTTCAAATTTTGTATTTAAAAAGCGACAGATGAAATACGAGATTAATTTCTTTGCAATAAAAATCATATCAAAATGTCACAAAATTTACTTTGCATTCCTCACATGAAATAAAGTTTGTCATCTTTCAGTCCACATTGCTAGAGTACATAAAATATCTGAAACAGAATCTGTGCATGACTCATATTTTTTAATCCCGTAATAAAAAATAATATATGAATAAAAAATAAAAAGGCGTAGGACGGTGGCGACGAACAAGTGCGGGAGAAGTTGAGACAGACGTAGACGGAATCGATCGGTCATTTCTTAAAAGCCCTGAGAGTGGTTCTCATCCGGAAAATTCGTACGAAAAATCCAAAAATTTGTTTTAAGGAAAGGAGATTGGCGCTAATTCTCCAAGAATTGACCCGAGAGAGTTGCAATCAAATAGCCCAAGGGAATTCAAAGCTGATCTTAAGGTCAACTTCCATGGACGGTTTTATTATTACGCTTGCGCAATTAATTAGTGCCGCGAGTAACGCATTGATTTGTGAGCATTCCAGAGCAGTTTATACAGCGATGTAACCGAATAGTCTTAAACTCTTGCGAAACTTCTTCACTTGCATTAATACCCCCACTTCTACTTTCATTCTGTTATTTATGTACATACCTTGAAAATTGTTTTCTGATTAATTCTCCAGTTCTTATTAAATCATAAATAATAAATAGTTATAAAAAAAAAAAAATAGCTGACAACAGGAATGAACAGTTTTTTAACTCTGAATCAGAGTTCATTCAACTGAGGATGATTCATCTTTATCAACTCTAATGAAAGAAGTCATTTTAAAATAAAAAAGAATACACAATATGTTGTCGGCTTTTAAATTTGAAAGCGCAAAAGCATTCTGAAACCACAGGTATTTACATGCAGTAGATTTTAGATTTCTAATTAAGTAATCACATTAATTTCTTTAATTCTTACTGCTTTGGTCATAAAATGTAAATTGCAAAATCAGGTTTTAACATTAACTTCGTATTGGAGCTATATGTATTTCTATATCGTTAATAATTTCATACATTTCACAACTCTTCAATCAACATACATATTTGAAATGTTTTTGCAATATAGATGTTGTAATCTTATTTTTGTCATATTATACTTTGAGTTTGATTTCAAATTATGATGTGAATAAAGTTGCGAACGTTCAAATGAACGAAATATTTTTTTCAAATTATATTTTATCCAGAAATATTGTGCCAACTAAAAATAACAATCAGGATTACAAGTTTATTTCATTTTTTATTATTTTCAATGAAAATGAATCAATATTAAAAAACTTTTTATAGTTACAAATACAATGAATACAAAAATTCGTTCATTTGAACGTTCAGAACTTTTCAATCATAAATTATGTGTAATTTATAAGTAGTATTTGGAGAAGTGATGTCTCGTACAGAGAAATTTGAGAATTGTTGTTAACCGAATGAAAATAATTATTTCACTAACGAGACTACTGTGACGCAAGGCAATTTGCCATTTTGCCAATCCTTGAGAAGTTCACACGAATAGTAATAATAATCATTATGCATTCTATTGAATGGAAAGCTTTTTAAAGCTCCACCGCGTTTTTTAATTAATCATTCGAGATGCCGTTAGATTCTCATTCATTTACGATTTACGTCCTTCTGACTCAGCCTGATTCTCGCTGCAGAATACAGATGACTTTTGTCTCTTCTTTTTGTTCCTTGCCTCCTCATTTTCCATCCTCTTTTCCGCAGATATCGCATTCGTCTTAATAAGGTTTCATCGAGCTTGGTAACTGTTTCCATCAGTGCTGTCAGACAATCCTAATCTCGTGAAGAATGTTTCTTAAAGAAAATGTAGTCCAACTAGTCGAAGCATGTTTTTTTCTTTATCCAGGGCACTTCATAAATTAATTTCGAAAATGGAGCTCTAATCATGAAATTTCCAGAAAATTCCCGCTTTAAATATACTATAATTCAAAAGATTTCAAGAGATTTAACAAAAGTGTTGCGTCAAATAAAAATACCTATTTAGATTGATTATTCGGGAAAGTTTTTTCAAACCGGAAATCTACTTCCCGTATCAAAAATAAAATCAAGGACAATTCCCTGATGATGAAAACAATAAGTTTCTCTTCTTTTGACGACCGCCATCATTAAAAGTTTATGAAACGGAGAGTACCGAAACATGTATAGGTTATTAGAAAAGCGTTTTGGTATGGGCGAAGAAAAATTTAGTTTAGATTCGAATAAGCTAGGTTGGAATGTTGGATAGGTCAACGACACGCAACTTCTCGAACCGGTTTTGGGGACCTTCGAACAAGTCCTGCATCTAAAAAGTGTATAACAATACCGAAATTGTAAGCAACTGATCAGTTACCAAATTTTTACTACGAAAAAACTTGCAAAACCAAATAGTCAGGAGAATCCTTGATAATAAAAATATAAAAATATTTAAATTTGATAATTAAATCTTATGATAAATCGCTAATTTAAGCGTTCAAGTTGGAGATTATCATTTTCAGATAATTTCTATCAGATCCTTGAATACTTGCATCAGTTTGGAAACCCAGTGACGAAGGCTAATAATAACCGGCATACGGGATCGATTCACGTGCATTAAACGTTTTTAATCGGTTACGTGCGTGTAAGGAGAAGATTCGGTTCCGCTTGCTGGGAATAACGAATACACGTCAGACGTCAGATACTTGGGGAAAGTAAATGGGTGAATCATTGAACAGGAAGCTAAGAAGCAGCAGGTATAACGATTGTGCGTGACCTTAACACGTATGCTTACCTACAAATATGACGGTTATGGTGAAATATTTCAAAAATTCGTTATAATTTATAATTTCGAATCTTGTAGAGTAAAGCCAATGTATGTATATATTTTCCAATGAGGTTGGATCAATTCGCCATACGAAAACGATACGAACACCCAACTTCAGAACAGAGGGTGTTAGAAAATAAGCAAAATCTCTATTAAGAAAGAAATGTGCACTATTATAACGAAAATTTGAATCTAAAGGCTTTCTAATTTGAAAAATGTCCAAAATTCAAGTCATGAGCATTCATACTTGAGACAATTAAAGATCGTCACAAATTGGGTCAATAAAAAGTTTTGGTGAATTTCGCCACCATTTTTTGTAATTCACCGACAAAAGGTCAAATCCAATATGGGTTGACCATAAAAGGCTCACTTGGCAACGTATTTTTATGTACCATACTAGTCTGAACGTGTTTAATTGTGTATGTGTATGTTATTCTTTATGCGCTGTATATGCGTGAAGTACTTTGGAAGAAGCGGGTTAAGGACGCATGTCCTTATAAGGACGCGTCTTTGCCTTTTGCCGGGTACGTATCTCTCTCCCAATCTTTATCTTTCTCGCTTACTCCCGTCAAGATCGAAAGTACCAATCGAGTATTATACTCATCCACGGCACTACGTAAGCCATGATTTACATTCTGATATGTGCGGTTCGGAACTATAATTAGCGTCAAATAATTATCCCATTTATGACAAGATATTACGTGGCTAAATTTTTTATTGCTATTCTCACTTATTGTTAATGAATAGCTCGCCTACGAATGGAGAAATTTATCTTACTTGTAGATAATAGCCGACAATTTTTCATTTTAGTGAAAACAATTTGCCTAATTCGCTTTTGTTCAGAGAGAGTGAAATATTTTTAAATACCCAGTTCATGATATCTAATCAACAATATGTCTTTTTCGAGAAGAGATAGATTATTAGAAAAGCTTTCAGTGATTAGCTCTGTGTTTTATAAGACTATTTGAATCATAAAAATTCCTGAAAGTGAGAGCATTAATAAAATGTGAAAATGTGATGACATATTTTTCTATGGATAAACAAAAGATATCAAGACCCTGTGATCTTAATCTTCTAATCATGACTCAATCTTTTCAATCATGATGAGATAGCCAAGGGATTATTTTTTCACAATTCAGGAAATCCACTTCCCGCATCAAAAATAAAATGAAGAACAATTCCCAGATTTTCCCGGATTTCCTTAAATTCCCACGGACAGTAGACGCCCTGCAAATGAAAGATTTAAATTTCTCATTTCAATATGAGTTCTTCCTCAACAGCAGGGTGTTATCACTTCCCGGAAGTCAGAGCATGGAAGCTGAATCGTAGCAAAGTTGACACATATGTATGTAATGTGTATGTCGTGTATATATAAAGTTTACCCAACATAGGTAGATCGTCAGAATTTATCGAGCCATGAGTCACCGATTTGCACATGAAACAATATTTTTAAACGTGCTTTTCGATGATTTTTAAAATGAAGATAATTACACGATAAGATAGATTCCATTTATTCCCCTTTAAAGTAACCGATTTTATCATTAAGATAAAGAAAAAATTGAAGAGCTATTGGTCCAAGTTCCAAATAGTCACTGCTAAAACTTAAAAGGATTATTTTCCGACTCTAAATTATCTACATTGACATTGCAATTGACATTACTTCGTTAATAAAAAGTCCATTACCATCAGCGCTCTCAAGTATATATACAAATAAGTGTTTCTTTCGTATCTAAAAAGTTTAAAAACAATAAACTCTTTCATGAAACATTTTCAAATATTTTAGGGAATACGTAATTCTTTTCACGCACTGCGAGAATCGGACGCGGGAAACGGTGCAAAGGTTTGACGTCATAAAAATGTAAAAGAGGAAGAGAAAAACAGCGACAGCTTGTGGGCGAGTTTAAAAACAATTCCGTTGTGTGGGACACCTGCCCAATAAACACCGGGCCTTCTCGGCAATAAAGCAGACCGAGCGTACCAAAGGAAAAGGAATCTTAAAATCTACTAACCATCAGAAAAGTTCCTCAATATCAATATTCAAACCACGAATCCTACAAGAATGCTAACTACTCACCTCAAATGAATAAATGAATTAGTATTCTCCATAGTATAACAAAATCTTTCAGATTTCACAAATTAAATTGATAAAAACTGGTAAATTAATAAAAGAAAGACTTAAATATTTACCATCTCGAAGTCATGTTTACCAAATTTTCCAAAAAAGGAAAAGTATCATATAAAAAAGAAGGTAAATCCTCAAGAACATTATCATATATATATATATTTTTTTATTTTGTTTAAGGAACCAATACACTCTTGGAATTTAAATTGAGGACTAAAATGAATTTCTTTAATGCCTGATAATGTTTCGAGGTAACATTTTGCAAACCACTTTTCAGGGACACAATTAAATTTATGAAGAAAAGTATAAAATGGCCAAAGAGAGTCTCAATGCTAACCAAGGTGGCTTCTCGGCCCATGCGAGACCGACTTGAAGATAAAAGTAACCTGCTCGGATGAAATCCTCAGTGTCCGTTAAAAAAGACATGTTTTTTTTACCTCGACGAGGCATGACATCAGCTTCGAGATCGTATACCTATATGCTAGAGGCTTGCCCGGGCACACACAAACACACATTTACAATATAGTATCATCTACAGTCTCGTCTCAAAGTGTTACCACGCATGACGTCATTGTTAACATGCCAGTAACATAGTTCATAATATGTACTTCCCTTATAAGATAGAGAGAATCTTTGAGAATAAATGTTAAATAATTGTATTCTCCGAAAACTAACAACACTGTTAAAAATGTTTGCAAAATTAATATACTTTTAATATACATTTTGTAAAGTCATTTGCATATACCGTAAATTTAATTTAATATACTACCATATGTTTTAGAATTAATATGTTTGTATATTAATTCTAAAACATAATGGTATATTAAATTTAATTGACGGTATATGCAAATGACTTTACTCACAGTATATTAAATTTTGATCAGTTTTTTTTGACAGTGAAGTTTTGCATTAGCAATATATTTTTAAATTCTTAATCAATGCTAAACTATAACTCCAAACAATTTTCTCCGTATTTTAATCAATGCGATTACAATTTTTTTAAATTTTCCTACTTCTTAAAAGAGCGAATGACAAATTAACAATTAATTAATATAAATTAGTATACTCTTTCGTATTGTTATCTATATTTTGAAACTACATATATTGTTTATGTAAAGAAATATTCAAAGAAAATAATACGACCTACTTTCTCTATAAGACTGTAAATGAAAATTGAATTGTCCTCAATTGATCCTATTTTCATGATAAACTTTTGAAAATACAGATTTGCATAAATGAATGGTTACTTTACAATGTGATTCGTTTGCCCTCTACTATAATAAAGATAAACTGTCACGATAACAAAACATTCCTCCCTTGCCAGATGTTTAGTACAGTTATATAAAAGAAAGTGTGTGTGATAATGCAAGCATTATCAAGCAAAAATATGAAGAAACACCTGTTCAAATTTAAAAATAATCTGCAATAAATTGTTCAAACGTAAACAAAAGAAAACAAATGCCTAAAACTTTCATTTTAATAAAGATTTCAATTTAAAATTGCTAAATTTTGTTAAGTTAACGCTTTCAGTTAAAAATTAAGGTGACCTTACACTTTCGAGAAGCAGATGATTATTTTTGTAGAAAATTGACAAAAATTAGAGCGATATTTTTAATTGAATCCTTGGTGATTTAACTAGTAGGTGAATTTAATTCATTTAGAGAACTGACGAATGTACTGTGTTCGTAACTCGTGCAGCCAGATGGCAACCGCATGCGAACGTTACTATTGTGCAATGAGTAGGTACTTCATTATCTCGGGCCATATATGGTGTGAATTCGACTGATTTTATCGAACCTTGCGGGTGCACATGTAGTCGAGCTTGAAAACCATTCCATTTTAAAATGGTCACCGGTTTGGCGGCATCGCAATTTCACTTCTTTCTCCACACACTTTAAAATTTCTATCCAACATATTGTCATTTAAATTCAAATACTAATACCGATAATACATCAATACTCAAGTTTTTTTCAATACAATTACGTAAAAGCACAAGTATACAGTTTTTCAAATTGATTACATAATTTTTTTCGTATGTATTATGTGAATAAATATCACAACCGTTTTGTAGAAGTCAATATTTATATTTCGTAATTTTAAATTGATTTATATTGTTCATCCAGTTCTTGTGTTTTAAAAATATTGTTAATTGTTAAATTAATATAATACATCAAGCGTGTAAGTGTATCTCAATGGTAGGGTTACCATTGAAATGAAAAAGTTAACGGCAACATCATAAAATCTCCACCATGCCAAGTCGGAAGAGCCGAGTTCTTCAATTAGTCTAATCTCCGCTTCTAGTCAGGGTATAGCCTCGAACGATATCTTATATTGTATTAGATATCACGAGAGAATGAAAGAATAGGTTAGGCAACGGTTTTTTAAAACTTAAATTGATTTATGTATACTCGTATTCAATATTAAACAATTTAAAAAATGTTTGATCCTCTATGTGAACTTTCAAGTTATGTTTCAGCACGACTACCTAAATACAAAATAGAATTCTCTCTAGAAAAAAAATAATATTTTGCCATCTGAATCAAAACACATTAAAAATAACCGATCATTTCCGTAGAGTAGAATCGAAAATAATACCACGACCAACTAATCTGCATCCAAAAATATAATTTGTCACTATAAAAACATCTAAAAATAGGACATATTAAAAGAGAGCTATTATTTTGACCTATATAGATATTTTAATTTTTAATTTATTAAAATTATTCAGAAATGAAGGTAAAGAGACTTAATGGTGGAGAATATAAATCAAGTTCTCCTTTAATTAATGCGTATGTAGACTTTCGGCTGAAATTAAACGATTTTGGCGATTTGCAGAGAAGATAAATCAGTGTTTCTTCGCCCACGGTAAATACGGTGCGAAATGGTAAAGTCGTTTACATTGGCATGGCACACGAGGCCACGTGACCAAGTAGCAATGACACGCAAATGACAACAATAAGCGTGCACTGTCCTTTATATGTGTACAGAAGACATAAAATTATATAGCAAATCAATTTCATGAAATACTTAAATCTCCTAACAATTTAAGAAAAACTTCCCTATTTTACTAATCGATAAGGTAAAAAGCTAATGCACTTGTTGCGCGATGACTCACTCGTTTTGCCCAGTGACTAACATGAAACAATCAGCTTGTCTTTTGATCTTTAGCACCTATAATAGCGACACTAGTGACCTGAAGATAATATCTATTACAGAATTCGAACTTTTAATTTTACTTAACAAAATATTATAATTAAGCATTTTTAGTAGTCGTGCTCAGTTTTTAAATAGAATTACACGTACAGAGCAAAAAACCCTCAACATTATTTTTACCGAAAGAATTTCAGTCTTTAGTCAATTTCGACAACGCACAAACAAAAATAAACCTTCCGGCTCGCCTTCCGGAAGTTTTTTCTAATCAAAAAAATGTACTCATTGCTCGTAAGCTCATAACGGTCGATCGATTAGCGATTCTGCGAAAATTCCTGAATGTATTTAGTGCTTATCTTTGCAAACGAAGGTTGCATGTAAAATAGAAGTTCCCCTTCTAGTGTGTGACTACACGTTGCTCTATTCGAATACTAAATACTGTCTCGTTGAGGGTACTCGAATGCGATTCCGATTACGTATAACTACATAGGTACATTGATTGGCAAAACCAGTTTAAGGATTCTCTACTTTTAAAAAACCTAAACGAGTTTTAATACCTGCATTCTTTCTTCAAAAACGGTTACAATAAAAGCTTAATATGTATTAGGGTGGTCCAAAAAATCCTATCTTAAAAAAGTGGTGTCACAAAATGTCTCGAAAATCTCGCATACATTGTTGTTGAAAACCTGATTGGCTTTTGAATGACTTGAAGTTAAAAGAAGAAAAACAAACTAATGGCGCAAAAAAATTTCACAAAAACCTTCGAAATCCCTTAAATTTCGATAAGATTTCTTCAAATTCCCAGAAACCTCTTAAAATCCCTTGAAAATCCACAAAAACCATTAGAATCATGAATCTCTTGAAATCCTTAGAAGTCTTATCAAATTCCATGAAATCATTCGAAATTATACAAAACCTTTTAAAAATTAGAAAAATCTCATAAAATCCTTTAACATTTTACGACAACCTTCAAAATCCTTTTAAATTCTACTAAATCTTTTAAAAATCAGAAAATCCCTGCAAATTATTCGAAATCTCATAAAATTTCACAAAATTCTTAAAAATCCCATAAAATATTCTTAAAACTTTTAAACTCTTGCATTCTTTTAAAATTCCTGGAAATTTTATGACAACATTTAAAATTCTCTTAAAATCCTCTTAAAACACCCAGAAACCTTTTCAAATCACTTAAAATTTCACGAAAACCTACCAAATCGCTTAAAATTCGTTGAAATCTCTTAAAATTGGTGAAAACCTCTTAAAATTCTCAGAAACTTCTTGAAACTCTTTGAATTATATGCGATAAAATTTAAAGTCCCTTTACATCGTTTAAAATTCATTAAAATTATTAAAAAGCTCGTTAAATTACACTAAATCTTTAAAGAATCATAAAAATCTTTTGAATTCGCTTAATATTCCTCGAAATTTCACGAAAACATTAGAAATCGTTTGAAATTCGTTGAAATCTCTTAAAGTTCTTAGAAACCTCATAATCTTCCTCAAAATTTTAAAACATTTCAAATCCCTTAAAATTCCCTACCTTCAAAAAATCTCTTAAAATTTTATGAATTCCGTTCAAATTCCGCAAAATATCCTGAAATACCTTAAAATTCCATGAACACTTTTAAAAATCCTAAAAATCTTTAGAATTTCGTAAAAATCACTTGAAAATTGTCAAAATACATTGAAATTCCTAAAAACCTTTTGAAGCTCTCTAAAAAAGATGATGTAACGAAATGTCTCTAAAATCTTGCATAAATTTTATTATTGTTTCAAATCTTCTCTCTAAATTCGAATCAGCGAAATTTTATTGATTTTTGAATGACTTGAAGTTGTAAGAAGGAAAATAAATACATAATCGTGCGCGTAGCGCACGTGTTGGTTTGTTAGTTGAAATTAAAAAAAAATGAAGGTGCTCTCTCAACTGTTTGTTTCTTTTGAAGAACTTTTGTAAAGTCGAAAATAAAGAAGAAATTAATTATAAGCTTTAAAAACATTAAGGCCGATGAGGGAGTACTAGATATTGTTGGATTTATCTCAAATTTAAACTATATAATATTTTTTCTTCAAAAGGAACAAATATTTTTGAGAGCACCTACAATTATTTGAACTTTATTTTCCCAGCTTCACCACCCTGATTTCGAACCAACTGTCATCCTCTGTCCACGAATTTTGTCTGAAGACACATCTGACATAGATATTTGGGTTTGGTTCTTCCCAGGAATTCGCTTTTCACCAAAGCACGTCCGGTCGTGCTCGTTCATGAACACAAAGTAGAGTTTTACGAAACATCGGAGGCATTTCGCTGACGTTTTAAAAATGTTGATGAATTTTCGCAAGAGTAAACAGCATGTCATGCATTTCGCAGGCAAGGCTCGAATTTACAAGATGGCGCCCAGAGAGTAATCTGTGAACGAAACTCTCTCTCTCTCTTTCTCCTTCATCATCCACCTCCGCTAGGTCTTCTCAATCTTTTCCTTCGTACCTAACCAAAGATCACTTGTCTTCGTCTTTCCTCTGCTTTTACCAAATCCCTATATATCCTCTCTCTTTTTCTCGAGTCGCCAGCTCCTTTCCTTTGTATGCCTCTCTGGCCTGCCCTCACGACTAGTGTTTGCTGAATCAGTCACGCGTGAGTCACTTCAAGCAAGTCGGTCACGATGAACGTTTTAAGATTTAAAACCTTTGGGAATTTCATCAGTGGTAAAAGTAAAAGAGGTCGTCTCGACCATCAAGACTGAAGAGCGAGTAGCGAGTTCTGTCAAGATTGACAGGAAAATATGAAAATCAGACTCTAATTTATGAAAGAGAAAAGCAGAAATGGTACATCCATGCCACGTGTTCCCTCCTTCTCAAACCTAATAATAAAAAATTCTAATATTTTTAATAATATGTTACAATACCAGGGTGGCCACAAGATTCAATTTCTCAATTTCCCTGACATTTCCCTGACTTTCAGACAAATTTCTCTGACATAAAAGTATTAAAAATGCGTATAAATTTGCAATGATAATACTATTAAAATTTTTCAAAAATTTCGTATAATATCGCTTTAAATCTTTTGAAATGCAAAATCTTCAAATCACTTAAAATTCGTAAAAATCTTTCAAATTTATGAAAACCCTGGAAAACTTAAAATTCATTGAAGTTTCTTGAAATTCCTAGAAACATCTTTAAATATCTTAAAATTCCACTACAATATTTAAAATTCCATGAAATATCCTTTACAATTATTTTACAAAATCTTTTACAAATCATAAAAATCTCGTCAAATTCTTTAAAATTCCCTAAAGTGAATTAAAATCTCTGAAAAAAACTCTTGAAATAAAAAATCTCAAAAAATCTTTTAAAAATCAAAAAAGACTTGAAATTTTTTTAAATACTATGAGGACTATAAAAATTCCTTAAAGTTATTTTCAAAACATAAAAATTACTTAAAATTTTTAGAAGCTTCTTAAAATCCTTTAGAATTCAACGACAAACTTTTAAATCCCTTAAAATATCTAAAAATCTTTTACAGTTTTTGAAAGCTTTTCAAAATTCCCTAAAATACCACAAAATCTTCAGAAAATCACAAAAATCTCGTGAAATCCTTTAAAATTCCATGAGGAATATTAAAATCTCTTAAAATCACTTTAAAAAATAAAAATTTCTTTAATTACAAGTTTTTTAAAATCTTTTAAAAATTTTCAAGGAACTTTAAAATTCCTTAAAATTCTGTGAATTCCCCAAACTTCCTTAAAAATCTCTTAAAATTTCATGATCATTTAAAAATTCTACTAAATCTCTTATATATTATAAAAATCTCTTGTAATCACTTTAAATTTCTAGAAACCTCTTAAAGTTATTGAAAATGTCTTGAAATCATTAGAAATCTAGAGAATCTCAAAGAATATCTGAAAATTATTTATAATCCTTCGAAATCCTTGGATAATTTCTAAAATTTGTTAAATAGGTAAACTATAAAACTTATTTAATATGACAAAAATAACATAGTTAGCATAAATGTCAATTTCTATTTTCCCTGACAACTACTCGCATTTCCCTGACAATTCCCTGACAATTCCCTGACTTCCCTGACAAACTTTTTTTTCCCTGACATTTCCCTGACTTCCCTGACATGTGGCCACCCTGAATACGTTTAAATAGTAAATTTATTTAATTAAATAAATTTAATTAATTTAAATTTAATTTTATTCTTTAAATAGTTTCTTTCATATTTTGCTTTCCGAGGTTTTTAGTATTGATTATAATTCACCAGCTAGAAAATATACTCAATGAGATTGATCAGGAGTTCTGAGAATCATTTCTTTTTCAAGCCGGAATGTCAAGGTTCTTTAACAGGTAGGTCCGTTCTAAACCGTCTGCAAAAAACATAGACAAACATCTGAACCTAGAACCTACAATCAAAACATTCATACTTCAATTATGAAGCTATGTAGGTATTAAATAAAGTTTTGTGAATTGTGAAATTGAAAGTACATAAATTTGTAATGATCTTCACTCACAATTGATTCTGCTGATTCATTAAATCGTTTAAAGCAGAAAAAGTATGTCGTAAACATGTCAACATTCAATTTTATGATAAATCAACAATGTAAAATTTCTCTATAACTGGTTGACCCGGCACTTTTGAAGAATTGAATGACAAGCCGGTGCAATCATCTACAAAGTGTACTCATTAGAGAATCGAGAAAAAAGTATATGTATACAACATATATGAAAAGAAGACGTCGTTCGTTAAGTATTGATACTCAAATACATATCGATTCTTTTTTTCAGCATCGCCCAGCATACACTACATATTTGTAAGTCAACTCGTTATCGACTCGTCTGCCGGTGAGAGGAAAAGAACAGTCACGAAGAGACAAGTCAAGGTTCCCTAACCAAAACAAAATCAGAGCAGGGACATCATTTGAAAGAGAGCAGACCTTTTCCCACGAGTTCGTTGCCAAATGGAGACTTGTCTTTCATTATTAATTACAAAAGTAATTAATAAATGTTTTGAAATAATTCATCTATTACTTTAATTTACGTTTATTCATTTTAAATATTTTTTTAATTCAATTCAATTTTCAACAGCAAAAATTAAAATAAGCCCGATCAGATAATATTACATTGTTATTGAAGCGAGCATATTGAAAATGTGTAAAAACTGCTGAGAAAGCAATTTACTTTATCAAACAATGTACGTCACATCGATGAGCAGAAAAATAATTTCATCGGCATGTAACCGCTTGCTTTAGAACGGTTAAAATTTAATATGACTCAGAAACTCTTACAGAAAGAAAATTTTATCGCAACTGATAAGCACCTCAAGGAAATGGATACAATAGAAATACCACTGGCAACACAGAGAACTTGTTTTACCTTTTTTAAACACTATTTCTATTATGTACCTTAAAACGATACGACCATGATTCATATACCTACATACTTGCAAAATTTAGATCTAATATCAATTTTAAATTAGACATGCAATCTTGAATTCTAATACAGCTGGTAAATAATTACCTATATCAACAATTAATAAAGAAGAAAAACATTATCAGTTAAAACGAATTGAAGTCATAAATCACCATCCTAGAATTAAAATCAGGACATGTTAACAACAATCATTTCGGCGACTTTGATATCAATCGAATTGTACCGATTTCGACAAAACTTGTCGATGACGTTTTTCTTTAGGTCTTTACCAAAACGAAAGACTGGTATTGAAGGTACGAGACGTGTCGTAAGCTTGAGAGGGAAAGGTCGTTGTGCAAAATTTATTACTGGTAATCCAGGTGAAATTCTCCGCCTTCTTCCACCTCGTTAACCAAACTGTAATTTTCTTGGTGTACATGCTGCACATATACTATGCAAAAATATATGAGTAACTTTCGTATACAAAAAATGAGAAGAATAATTTAGTTTTGAGAACCTGTCCGATTTTTCCAATTTCTGTAAACTCCAATTGTCTAGTTTGCTTTCTTTAGTTTTACAAACCATTCTGCTAATTCTACATACTCGAGTTTGGAAATTTCTTGCTTCTCTGAAACCGTTTCGTATTATTTTCTTACGCCGGTTTATGCTGATTGCATAATTACCGTTGCGAACGCGTGAATTTCAGCTAACTGGCACCGTAGTTAATCATAATCTTTACTTGAATGTGTAGGAATTTGTATGTAAAACTTTCGTTTTGGAGCCAATTATTAAAATTTAGAAACTAAAGTAATTTACTCTAATATTAATAAATTTCACTATATCTTTGCATAACTTAAATTTATAATTATTCAAACATTGGTAAAAATTCGCACTCACTTCCTGATTATCAACAAAAGGGAAAAAAACAAAGGAAACAATTTGACCCAAAATAAAAATATCAAATCTGCTTCTGGAAGCACTTGACCCTTAATTATACCTGACCAGAGTGATAATTCATTTCATTTATGGGGATGATTATCGGTTATACAAGGAATGCTACCTGACCATTTTAAAATTCAAACGGTTGTTATCGACAAATTACGAAAAGTACCAACAGGTTGTCCATAAGATTTAATTTTTCAATTCCCCTGACATTTGATTGACTTTCAGAAAAATTAACATAAATTAAGGTCAATACTATTTTCCTTGACAGCTACTCGCATTTCCCTGACTTCCCTGACATGTGGCCATCCTGAAATCTGCTTCTGGAAAAGTTGGTAACATCTCAGGGTACTTGACCCTCAATTATACCTGACCAAAGTGCTAATTGATTTTATTTGTGAGGATTATTATCGGTTTTACAAGGGATGCTACCTGGCCTAAATCCCAACAGTTGGTATTGACAGATTACGAAAAGTACCAACAATGAATTCAAACCGAAATATTGAAATTAGCTTGGTAAGCTAAATAGTCTGCAGATGCTGTACTTGTTGCACAAATGACAGATAGGGATGCGAACCTCTGCAATCACTTTGTGAGTACACTGATCCTCGAATAGCTATATCACACTCATAAATCTCTTATTCTATTCACGTACGTTCTTTGGTATTTAATAAACATCTCTTTAGCAATGAATATTCATTTTCTTCCGATAACAAGCCTCCACAAACTCTTTGGAGCATCTTAGAGGTTAGAAACCCCCCTAGATTTTCCTTCATTTTTTTTTTTCAAGTACAAGACGAGGAGCATTGCAAAAAATACTCTCGATTCCGCATTACAACGCCTCGTCGGTTTACTTTCCGCCAATGAAACCGAGTCGGAGAGAGTAGGTGTGCTTTATGGTTAGAAAACTCGCGCAGCCAATGGCAGCCGATCATTTCTTTTAAAAATTACTTTACAAACTACCTTATAAACACTAAAAATAAAGACTCTTTTTAAAGACAGCCGTAACTGATAAAATTTGACAAACTTAACTATATTGAAATGACGAAATTTACATCAGGTAGAAATGAAATGATTTTGAGGTTAGATCACCCGGCACGAAGTAAATTTCAACCTTTCGGGATCAAAAATGAACTTTTCTAGTAACACTTCCGGCTTGAAATGTCACTCGCAGGAGATGAGAGCGTAAACAGATGTAGGAAATAGAAAATAAGGGGATTTTACTCACATAAATGAGTCCGGAGTAATAACGGTCCTTGAGGTTATGTAGGACGGAGGCTTCGTTGAGGCAGGTGAGTTCAGCCATATCCTCGACTTTGTCGAACTTGGGCGGATTCATCTTCTGGATATCGTCCTTGGCGACGAGGACCCTCTTGCCGGTTTCGGCGATTTCTACTTCGACCTCGTCGCCGCGTTCGCCTTTGATTCCAGCCGCGACGAAACCCTGGGTCTCGTGTGGCACCCATACCAGCTTCTTTTGGGTCCATTCTGCTTGGGTTGCAGGGTCATTGAAGCCCCTGTCGACAGAAAGGATACGCAGTTCCGGGTCAGAACGATCTACCCTCGAATCCGCGTCCGCCATTTTTGTTTAGCGCGCACACAATGCGTCCGAAGTGCGCCGCCTTTCTCGCCTTGCCTGTTGCACGCGTTATTCCTTTGCCACCGCACGTTTTTTTTTTAACGAGCAATCCTTTTCGCGAACAAATTAATACACGCGGGCGAAATATTAAATCGTCGAGCTCTATGACTAAGAGAACTCTTCGGCGGTCACCACACTACTGGTTCCCGAATCCCGGCTTTCGCGAGGAGACTTTTCTTCGCTTCTCTCTACTCGCTTCTCTCTCTCGAACTGGTTTCCAGATCCAGTGTGCTCTCAATTCAGTTCCCAACCCCACTGCGCATGTATCAAGTCAGCCAATCGGATTTATTATTCTAAAAGAAAATAGTCCACTTCGCTCGGAGCAAACTGAGCGTATGAATTCTATTGGCCTCCACGGCGCATATGCTGTAAGGTTGGGACATGGAGAGGTTGGGAGGTTGGGAGCTAAAATGGGAGTCACACTTGTCCTCCTGTCACTCATGCAAAGTAAAATCTGTAAATACAGTTAATGTAAATCTGTAAATATACCTACAAAGATATCTGATATATATATATGCACACATCATTTAAATTTTCTGGAAAAATGGCGGCGGGAAAATTTAAATAATGAATGTTATTTTGAGTGACGTAGTTGCGTCTAAATTTGAATTATGGGCCAGAGCCAACCTTATTGTGATTACAAAAATATTTATTCGAAATTATTAAATTATTACTCCGCGGTAAAAACTGTAACTAAAACTTTTATTCTTATATTATTTGATAATTGGTAACGAAATCAAATTTGGAAATAAATATTTTTAGCTAATAAGAGTCAATAAACCTTCCTCTCATATAGACGAAGGTTTTTGACTCTTATTAGCTAAAAATATTTATTATTATGAATGTATAATAATTGGGTAAACTAAACTGCTCTTATGGTAAAGTATTACATGCCCTTAAAATTTTTCAAGAGAACTTATAAACAATTGTAGCGAATTTACCTGCTGTAGGTATGTACACAATCTTATTCAATATATTATATTTTTATAATACTATTTCCTGAAACTATCTTTTTAGAAACTTTTGGTTCTAAATCAAATTAGTAAAATAGCGAAAAAGAATGGAAGGAAGGTAATTTAACACTCACATTATATGAATATTGAATTTGATGAATGTAAAAAGGCCAGCACTCTCCTAGATTTGAATCATTTGAATCCTATTTATCTAAGCAGAGGGCACTTTAGTTTGAATCACGATGCAAAAAGGTATGCAATCACAGCAATTATATAAATCTCTAATTTAAATGTGATACAAATCTAAAATTGACTGATAACCTTGAGAGTTATCAAGCTTTATAAGTGTTCATTTGTAATTTTGCAAGGAGTAAAACCTCATATAAATAAAAAATTGTGTATAAATTTAAATTTCGGTAAAAAAAAAAACCCGTTTTTATAATTCCAAGAACTTTGTGTGCATCAAGTTAACAGGTAAGACTGCATTTAGGATATTCGAGAGTATAAACTTAAGAAATCGATTTTAGATACTATTACCACTGATTTTTAAATTCCCTTTACCTTAATCATTTAAGTATATAAGTTACTTTTGAAAACATTCATTATAATTTACTATAAATTATCTCTTTCAATGATTCATGAATAATTTTTTGAACCATATGGATGAGAAAGTTATTTTCATTGTGTGGCTAATTCTCCAGATTAATTATAGTGACGGCAATTTATAAATACATAGTCAAATGGACTGAATATTTCATGGCTTACATGGTGAGTCTAACCACTTTTATCTTGTTTATACTTGTTAGTTACTTGCCCTGAAATAATTACTTTATTAGGTATATAGAACTTCTTCTATCAATGATTCAAACCAAGTAAAAACTTTGGTCATCAAATGTTGGAGGTCTCTTTTTTTTATTTCAAATATAGGCAGAAGGGACTGACCTTTGTAAAGTAAATTAAAATTAATTCAGTTTCGCTAAATTAAATTTGTTAATTGATCTCGAATTCCACTGAGTTTAATCGTTTAATTAAATTATTTCAACTTGGTCAATTTTAAAACTATTCTACATCCAAATAAATGTGTGTTTAATATTTGTTTTTTAGTACGTCTGAAATAACAACCCGAAGGATTTATGAAGTAATACACATCTCAAGTAATTTTCGTTTCATACTTTCCGCATTTGTAATCAAAATGATTGTATAGGCAGAAATTCAGTTTAAGGTCATGTTTTCGACGCGAGTCACTATGCTTAACCATAAATGGAATATCTAGCCATACAGTGAATGAACACTGTTTTGAAACCAATGAAGCAGGAAAGTGATCATTGCCTTGTGCGCAAAATGATTCACTCTTTATATAAGCAAAAAAGGACTGCAACCTGTACGGTGATATTTAATAAGTATTTGCGGCAAATACTACATTAAAATCCGAACTGTCTCCCAGATTGGTTATGACTTTTTTGCTTAATAATACATATTATATGTATTCATTTTACATGAGTCTACAACATTTATACAAAATTATAATTACTTAGTGAAATTCTATTATTAAATATTTATGAATAAATACAATTTATCATACCAATGTGTTTTAAAACCAAAGCACTTCATCACTGATCTTGGAAAATTAACCTTAACTTAATTACGAAATTGCAACTTGAACAACTTGAAGTTTGTCTAGATAAAAACTGCATATCAGTCTTCATTTTATTTAGACAATTAAATATGTAATGTGCAAATATTTTCAGGCCAGTGTCTACAATTCGTAAAAATGTACATGCAAATAAAGACCGAAAAGAATGTCGAGAACAATGTAAGTATAATTAAATATACTTTTTTCGATATTTAAAAATATCTTTTTATTCTAGGAAATTGTAGTGGATTTAAGAAGTGACACGATGAGTAAACCCTCGAAAGCAATGAGAATGGCAATGTTCAATGCAGAAGTTGGCGATGACGTGTATGGAGAAGATCCAACAGTTAAAAGTATTATTTCCAAATGAGTTATAATTTTGTAAAAATGTGATAACAATATTAAATATAACAATATTGAATTTGTACCGACAGAATTAGAAGAGAAAGCTGCGATGCTACTTGGAAAAGAAGCTGCAATATTTGTTACATCCGGAACTATGGGAAACTTAATTGCTAGTAAGCAATTCATTTTAAATGTTTTCTATTTAAAATATTCTTTCCTCTATGAAAATTCCTGGTTCAATTACTCTTAATCTCAATTTCTCTTTCAGTTATGAATCATTGTGACGTTCGAGGGAGCGAAGCTTATTGTGGAGAAGAAGCTCATATAATGTTACATGAACAAGGGGGTGCAGCTCAAATAGCTGGAGTAACTCTTTGCCCTTTGCCAAATAACAGAGATGGAACTTTTGATCTCAATAAACTTGAATCAAAATTAAAAGTAGATCAACAACACGAGTCGATTTCACAATTAGTAATTATTGAAAACACTTTCAATGGGAAAATTGTACCGCAAGCTTGGATCAAAGAGCTCACTTCAAGAACTAAAAAACACTCTCTCAAACTGCACATGGATGGTGCAAGATTATGGAACGCATCTGTAGTATCTAATTTACCAGTTAAGGAAATTGTGTCCGACGTCGATTCAGTGACTTTCTGCCTTAACAAAGGTTTAGGTTCACCAGTAGGATCTCTATTATGTGGATCCAAATTGTTTATCGAAAAAGCCAGAAGAATAAGAAAAGTTCTGGGCGGTGGCATGAGACAAATTGGCATCCTTGCAGCTGCTGGTTTAGTTTCTTTGGAAGAAATAATACCGTTGTTAAAAGAAGATCACAGAAGGACCTATAAAATAGCTAAAGTAATCAACGATCTGGGATCAAAAAGTATTAGTGTTAATTTAAATGAAGTGCAGACAAATATGATTTTTGTGAATATTTCTTCAGAGAAAATAACTTCTAAAGATTTCGTTGAAAGGCTGAAAAGTATTCAAAGCGATGATCCTGATGACAAAGTCATCGTTCGGGGATTGGCATTGACTCCAACTTTGGCAAGATTTGTTCTATATTACGATATTAATGATGAATTAGTTGACGCTGCTATTCGAAAATTTGTCTATATTATAAAGAAACTAGAGTGATGTTACTAATAAAATGTAATTAGAAAAATATCCTCAACTTAGTTGAACAATTACGAAAGATTGCGTTACTTTTTTTTATTATCACTTAACAATCCATTTGCCATTTATAACGACAAATTACCTTCAACGGTATAAATTATTACAAAACTATACCTACACACAATGTGTACAATAAAATGAGAGTTGAACAAGTGCATTAGCTCTGGAAGGCATCGTTTGCAGGCTCATCATCGTCATCATCATCGTCATCGCCTTCGCTCTCAAAAGTGTTGTCAGGAATATCATACAAGCGGATCATAGGTTTGTTGGGATCCTTCATGATTAAATACTTTCCGTCCTTTTGCTTCATGCAAATATCAATAATACATCTTAGTATTCCCCATGCATTATCCATATTCAAATTAATCTGGGTGGCGAATTCGTTAGGCTTGTATTGTTGGGTCCCTAAAATAACATGTTTACTGGAATCGCGAACCATTGCTCTCGAGACATAACCGAATTTAATTTGATCAGATCCTGCAAGCAGAGCCTGAACGGTCCATTTGGCCAATTTGCAGGCGTTATTACGGAGCTCGTTAGCAAGAACAGCACCACGTTGAGTGTCAAGTTTCTGCCGCCACTCAACGCCATTTGCGAGTTTAGAATCCCATTCATTTAAAGCTTTTATAGTCAAGAATTGAATCTCGTTATTGGGTCCTTGCATGACGGCATCATGCTCACATCGAGAAATCAAAACGATCCCGTTGTTTAAATCCCATTTACGGTAGCGATAAGCTATACTAGCAACATCTCCTTCCTCTTCCTCAGAAATAAAGGGATTTCCCTCCTCGAATTTGTATCTCGGCTCGTTGGATTTAAGAACCTGCTGAGAGAAATTGTGGTTGATAAAGGTGGCTTCCAGAGCCAGATTTCTTGGCGAGTTGAGAGAGTTTCCGTCATCCTGAGGAGGCTCTACACTTGTTTCGTTAACAGTGAGGAGATCGAATTCAGTGTTGTCTCGCTTATCAAAAAAAAGCTTGTCTCCAATTTTTTCAATTACTATGTCCCAGGAATAATTACTGCGAGTGCAGCACATAATCGTTGCAAGAATGGCATCAGTGGCATAAACATTACCTTCTGTTTTTGAGAGTTTACGAATTACAGGATCGTCGGTGGTTGTGACGGTGTGGAAAATACGGTCGACCCTTTGCAATGGTTTTTCGTTTTTCACATTGACTCTATCGTAGATTTTGTCATAGTATTCTAGAGATCCGCAGCAAAGGACGTCCTCGCCGTCTTTTACACCAGGGAGAGACAATTTTGCCAATCGAGGGAAGTCCATTTCTTCGATGGTAACCCAATCCGGACGCACGGTGACTGAAGCGTCGCGGATTTTGATGGGCTGATTTTTATTGTTACGCATACCTTGCTGGCGACCCCAACGTTTCATTTGACCCTTGCGCTCTCGATCACGGAACTTTAATTTTCCCAAGGCTTGCATCTGGTTCACTCCTCCACGTTGACCACCACGAGCTCGCATGTTACGTTGATTCTGCCTTCCGTAACGTCCACGCTGGTATGGTGGTTTTTGGACTCTCGTGGAGTCCACGAGGTGGAAAGTCGACTCATCTTCATCGTGATAATAAGCATATTGACTTCCAGAACCAAACTGAGATGCGTATTTGTCTGTAAAAACGTGTAATGTAAAAATGAAAAGCCTTAATTGTGTTGAAGTGTTTGGCAATATTATGAGCGGACTAAACAGACTTCACTATTAGGTTGATCTCCAAGAAATATTTGAAAATCTTCGTACTAAAGATTATAAAAAATCATACCGAAGTATGATTACTTGAAGTTACTTTAATATAATTATAATGCATCTTAGTATGCATTTCTTGTAATACAAAAATTAATTACAAAACTAGAAGAAGTTTGAAAAACACACTTAAAATATTAAATGCCTAAAAGCAGCTACATAACCCGGATTCACTTTCATGTTACATGGTATGGAATTCTTCATACTACTTTTAAAATTCAAATTTTTTAATAGTGTGAAATTAGTTTTACACATTCAAATTTTTCTTCTCTGATCTCTGTCTTTAGATACATTCTAAATTTCTTAAAATCGTTTAAAATATTTCAAAGTCCATTGGAATTCATTAAAATTACTTGAAATTTCTTGAAATCTATTTAAATTCCTTGAAATTCGATAAAAGATTGAATCTACTCTTACATTAAAAGGATTAAGTTATTAATTACATATACGAGGAATTGCCAGAAACTACTTGTAGAGCTCGACAATCACGTTACCAACGACAACCGACGTCATACCGGTTATACCGTTATGACCTGCTTTGAGGTTAGAAATCTCCCGAATGAAGAGCATAACAACTTACTTGTGAATTTTTTATCCTGATAAGCCGATCCTGTCCAATCTGCGATCTACAAAATCGAGTAATTATCGTGAGTATACGAGAGGGATCGATTAAAACGAATTATTATGTGGCATATGTCTCACCTTGCCGAGTCTGTCGCCTTTGGAGAATGGCTGATAAGGTATGTCTTTAAACTGTTCCGGTAACTCACAAGGACCCCAACCATCAGAATTATCTTGAATTACTGGTGCCACAAAGTGTGCTTTTTCCTCCTTAACCTCCACATTTTCGGGCATTGAGCTGTCCTCCGTCAAATTCATATTAAATCAATTCTCCTTTAAACTAAGTCACCGCGAGTGTGGACGGTCCAACGGTGTGGACTATGGAGATGCTATGGACGACAATAGAACGACAATAGTCGACAACAAGGAGAAAGGAACAAACTCGAGTTCAACAAGCTTTGCAGCTTTGCACTGGAAAGAGTACGGTGAAAATACGGTGGAAAGTGAAAACGGGAAATGGAAATTACATATGTTACATAGGTATATGTACTCGCGCACTAAATAGCGGTTTCACGCAGTGCTCTCAACGTGGCAACGCGGGCCCCGAACTTTACTGCGCATGTGTCGCGCTCGGCATCCGATTGGTTGCTATTCGCGCG
>CAJFCP010000087.1:1532470-1576904 GCA_904066005.1 Synergus itoensis
ATTTTTGACGAAAAGCGAAAAAACAATAGCAAAAATGAGCAATACGGCAGTAATTTCGGATCAGTCACTAATGGACAAGTCCATGCGAAGTGTTTTCGGAAAGTATTTCTTATTTTTGTGATGTTTTAACCTCTAAGGAATTCAGGATTTATTAAGCCTCTGTTCTTTTTCTAATTTTTTAGTGGGAAATATCCCATATGAAGCAACCGAAGAAAATCTCAAGGATATTTTCAGCGAGGTTGGTCCTGTCTTGTCTTTCAAGTAAGTCGTCATTTGTTTTACATAATTTAGATACAATAATGTTATGAATTCATTTTTCAATCAAGAAAGTAACCTCAAAATATAGGTTATCCGCAAATTTTCAAATTTTCAAACTTAAAACTTTTAGATTTTTGAACCTTAAAAAGTAATCTCAAAGCAAAGGACAAAAAGACATTGATATCCTGAGTATCAGGGTGGCCACATGTCAGGGAGGTCAGGGAAGTCAGAGAAATGTCAGGGGAAAAAAAAAATTGTCAGGGAAATCAGAGAAATGCGACTAGCTGTCAGGGAAAATAGAAATTGAAATTCATGCTAACTATGTTACTTTTTTCGTATTACATATATAGCTTTTATAGTTTATTCGACAAATTTTAGAAGCTTTCCAAGGATTTTCAAGGATTATAAAGAATTTCCAGGCTTTCTTTGACATTATCTGGGTTTCTATTGATTTTCAATAATTTTAAGGTATTTTAAAAGGTTTCTAGGAATTTAAAAGGATTTCATGAAATTTTAAGAGATTTTTAAGAAAGTTTAGGGAATTCAAGGGATTTTAAGGTATTTTAAAGTTCCTTGTGGAATTTTAAATGATTTTAAACAGCTTTTAAAAATTTTAAGAAAATTTATTTTTTTTTAAAGTGATTTTAAAGGATTACAATGTTTTTCATGGAATTTAAAAAAATATGTCCTTAAAGGATTTCAAGAGGTGTTTCCAAGAATTTTTTTTAGAGATTTTGATGCATTTTAGGGAATTTTAAAGTTCCTCATTGAATTTTAAAAGATTTCACGAGATTTTTGTGATTTGCAAAAGATTTTATGAAATTTTAAAGGATTTCATGGAATTTATGAGATTTTATAGAATTTTAAATATTGCAGTGTAATTTTAACGAATTTAAAGATGTTTCTAGGAATTTCAAGAAATTTTAAGGAATTTTAAGAGATTTTTTATATTTTTAAAAGATTCCGTAGAATTTTAGGGAATTTAAAAAGATTTCATTGAGTTTCAAATCATTTAAAGTTATCTTGTGCTATATTTTTGAAAAATTTCAATAGCAATTATTGAAAATTTATTCACATTTTTAATACTTTTCTGTGAGGGAAATTTGTCTTAAAGTCAAGGAAAAGACAGGGAAATTGAAAAAGTGAATCTTGTGGCCACTTGATGTCAGTCCAATTGATGTCTAAAAGACGTCTCATATGTCTTAAAGACGTCTTTTGGACGTGAGACGTCTTACGACATCAATTGGACTAACATGGACATCCTAAGGATGTCTTTAGGACGTCCTCAGGATGACAATGTCTTTTTGCCCACTAGGATACTTTTTTTAATTTATGTGGATATAAATCAATACATATTTTATATTTCTTGATGATACGATTATTTCCCAGAGGGTAATAATTATTTAATCAACAGTTTAATTGTCAATGAAGGATAACTACTTCTATAATTATATATCATATTTTATTTATAGACTGGTCTTCGACCGAGAGACAGGAAAGCCAAAAGGATATGGGTTTTGCGAATACAAGGACCAAGAAACCGCACTGAGTGCAATGCGTAATTTGAATGGCTACGAAATTGGTGGAAGAACCCTTCGAGTTGACAATGCCTGCACAGAGAAGTCTCGAATGGAAATGCAAAGCCTTCTGCAGGGACAAAACACAGAAAATCCCTACGGTGAAGCAGTGCAATCGGATAAAGCTCCAGAGGCGATAAGTAAAGCAGTAGCGTCTCTTCCTCCAGAGCAGATGTTTGAACTTATGAAGCAGATGAAACTCTGTGTGCAGAACAACCCAGTTGAAGCTCGCCAGATGCTATTGCAAAATCCACAGCTCGCTTATGCTTTACTCCAGGCACAAGTCGTCATGAGGATAGTAGACCCGCAGACTGCAGTTAGCATGCTACATAAAGCCAATCCTATTCCTGGGGTTCTTTTACCTTCGGATAAACCTACGATGCACATGATTCCACCTAGGATTGAAGAACCCTGGGCTCCATCCAGGCCAGCACCAGCGTCTAATCCTCCTGCTCCTATTTTTGCCAGTATGTTCATTTATCTTAATTTCTATGTAATACATGAATGTTTCTACAAATTTAAAAGAAAGCATCTTTAAATTATTTGTACAAAATTTATTTTATAGGTGGTCAAGATGTAGATCTTCGGACTTTAGATAGACAAATCGATCCGCGAATGGCGAGAATGGATCAAGATTTGCGAGGTCCCCCACCAGTCCAGGTGGTAAATCCTACGCCTGTTGCTCCTCCAACTGATTCAAGGGCACCTGCACCTTTCAGTATGCCAGAGACGTGAGTGTTTTAGTAAATTTTAAATTATGAAATTTATATATTAATTAGACTCAACAAACAAATTCTCCCTTTCACTGCAGCGTTCTTCCTATGGAAGGATTGGACAGGTCTTATAAATTTTTTATTTCAATAATCTTGGTTTCTTACTGTCTACTCTAATTTACAATTATATTTTTAGTTTTACAAGAGATCCAAGGGCGGATAGATTTGGAAGAGATCCACGAGATCCTAGAGACGCACGTATGCCTGCAGATCCAAGAATGGTGAAGCCTGTTCGTAAGTATTTCATGTTAATTTAAAAATTATAATTTATAACACATACTTTTTCATCTATAAGTTTAATTGCCTTTGACAAAGCAACGACTTGTTATTAAAAATTAAAATTTAATAATTTTTTAGCAGCTTCAGCGCCCATTGCACCTCCACGGCCAGTAGCTGCTCCTACAGGTCCACTGCCTTCTGTTAATTCAGTGAATTCTGTGGTACCTCCTATTCCTCTTTCTACATCTAGTAGCAGTAGCAATGCCACTTCCAGACTTATGGCAGGAATGTCACCAGCAGGAAATATTCCCAGTGGCGCATCCGATCAGGAAAAGGTAAGACGTAGTTTCAATATAAATTTTTTTTTTGTTTATTTCCTTTCTTTCAAAATGTTTCAATTCTTTCACCGAATCGGAGATTCGTAAGTTAACTAAAACATATTTTACACAAAGTATTTATTCATAGTACAAATTTTTACACAAAAAAAATAAATGCTAATTTTGATGGGAAATACTGTATAATTAACTTTATCACTTTTTCCAGGCTGCATTGATAATGCAAGTTCTTCAACTTTCGGACGAGCAGATTGCTATGCTCCCGCCAGAACAACGACAATCTATTTTAGTTCTTAAAGAACAAATTGCAAAAAGTACGCAACGATGAACATCAGCAATCAAAATTATTTCGGATATATAAAAAAACTATATATAGGCTTCGAGTTAGACGGTTAGACGTGAATTAAATTAAAATTTGTAACACAAATTTTTTCTTTGTAGCCTGTGTAATACACAATACTAAAATAAAATATTGGACTTTTTTATGAAACCATTTCTAACTAAATAATATAATCACTTTTTTCTAATCATAACTAATCTAATCATGACTTAAAACACTAGTGAGTAAGTGGTGGCTACACGTTTGCTGTTTAGATTATTTGAAGTATGGAAAAATGCCTTAGATGTTATTACAAATTCTACTTTCGTAGCTAATCCTTTTTAGTCTTTAACTTGAATAATCCTCTTTCTATGAGGGCCGTTAGTGTTGGATTTGTACATTCTTCATCGGAGAATAATTCGATGTCCAGAATTTTGTTGTGACGTTCCTGAAAGATGTTATACAAAATATTAATTACTTTCCTAGATTTTTAATTGAAAATTAAAAAACTTTCAAACTTAATTTAAAGTATACTTGATCTTTCTCAAAGAAATTAGGCTTTAAATGTTGAATTAAAATGCCTTACATTAATTCGAGCAAAGACATCTTCTTGGAGGAATTCAATCATTTCTTTAGCCATCTCTAATTTTGGACGGTCCTTTCCAGGAACGAGATTGTAAAGTCGACATTTAATTGAAATCGCAGGTAAACTCATCCATTTCTCGTCGATTTTTCGAAGTCTGAAAAGTAATGAAGAATTTACTTCTGCACAAAATTGAATGTGGTATTCTAACCTTATAAATTAATTTCTCATACTCAGAAGTCTCTATAATTTCCTCGTTTCCGAAATCAACGAATCGTACTGTTACTTCCTGATCGGAAGAAAAAGGATCTAAGTCACACTTCACTAGCAGACCTCTATACCACAGTTCGTCCTGATAGAGAGCGAGGCAAGGCATGTCTGTAATTTTTAAAGAGTTTTTTTTTTGCTTTATCTTATTTTCAGTAACAAAATAAACAATTCTAAATTATAAGAATTGAGAAGAAAATTGTTACTTACTATTTTCTGGATTTTCTATGAGTGGTTGACGTTCTGCAAATTGCTGCAATTCCGAAAACATATTTTGGTACTGTTTGACATACATTTTAATGACCTAAAACAATAATTAAAAGTTTTCATTTTACAAAGCTTTAAGAAAATTAATACTTTTTGAAAAATAAAAATATTGCAATTTTAAAAGAAATACCTCACTGTCGGCATCCTTCAAATGACCATGAATCACTGTCAAACTACTTTGGGAAATGTGGGCAACTTCAATACGTAATATTTTAACGTCTTCGATGAAGTCCACAATATCCTTGTAAACGGATGTCACGATACTCTCACTGTACTCCGTCTGTGAAGAGGAAGTGGAGATATCCAATTGTGGGGTGGAAGTAGCAAGTCTACTTTCCTTATTGACAATATCATTCCATGATAAGCTCTCTAGGCTGCTTGCGACTCCAGTTGTACTTTCGTTATTCATCTTTACACTGGCTGAATTTTGGACTTTTCCAGAAATTACAGGGTCTTTAATTTCAATATTTTTTAAGGATTTTCGGACAACGTCAGGCTCTTCGGATGTTAGATCTATGCATTCACCTTCACCTGTGTAAACTTCTACCTGCGGAAAATTTTCGCAGTCCCTCAAGTAACATTCAATAACCACGTCTTCCTCCTTTTGCATATTTATACTTTTTATGGTGCTTTTATATATCATCGAATTGGTAGGCGATTCTGATTCAGTACAGCTTCCGTTAGGATTTTGGATGTTCATTCCCGCATCTTCAAGAAAACTAATTAGTTCACGTCTTTTTGGCAACAGCAAAGTGATGGAGATCTAAAATTGTTAAGCAAACGGGTTACTATTTAATTTTTCTTTCAAATAATTTTATAATGTATTGTTAAAGATCATTCACATTTAAAATAAATTATAAATAATTACGTGAAGGACTTGTGATGAAATTCCCGATCTGTCTAGTACAGTTACATCGCACTGTTTATCCACAAGCAAGTTGTGGATTTTGTCTAAGTTTAGTGTAGACCAACTTCCATCTGGAGTATTCTGTAAAGGAGGATACAATTTTTTAAGCATGCTTAAGAAAATGTTAAATGTAAGTTTCGAAAAACTTACTCTTACCGAATAAAGGCCATGAATGATGCATTTTGTACACTGAATCGGTATGTTCCCAAGTATAATTCTTTTCTTCAACGTTCCGATTTGGCAGTCTTCCACATTTCCGTAATCCACGAACTCAACCTAAGAAATAAAAAAATTCTTGTATGAATACAAAATATACAAAATGTAAGATATTTTAAAATGGAAAAAATTAAATTAAAATCACTAGAATGTCATGCGCGTCTTTTTTAATGTCTACTTAAAATATTTTTGAAAAATTTTATTTTAAACGTCTTTATACTTTATAATTTTATAATTTATAATTTATAGTTTATAGTTTATAATTTTATAGTTTATAATTTATAGTTTATAATTTTAAGGATTTAAAATGAGTTCAAAAAGTTTTTTAAAAATTTCAAGAAACTTTAAAAAATTTTATAGAATTCAATAGATTTGAGACTTCAAGAGATTCAGCAGATTTTAAAGAATTTTACAAAAATTTCAAAGAAATATCAAAAGGCTTAAAGTGATTTCAAGGATTTAAACATTTTTTTGTTTGAAGGATTTTAGAAGATTCCAAAGATTTTCAGAAAATTCAAAATATTTAAAGGGATTTCAATAGGTTTTAAAATATTTTTCAAAAGATTAAAAGAAATTTAAAAAGATTTTAAGTTATATCTAAAGGTTTCACTTTAAAGAATTCAAGAAATTTCTAACAATTTCGAGAATTTTTAAATGATGGTACAGGAGATTTCAAGGAATTTCAAAATTTTTTAAATATTTCCAGAGATTTAATAGATTTTATATAATTTAAAAAATATACATATTTATATATATATATATATACATATTGAAATTACTTGAAGATCGTGAAACTTGTTTGAATTTTTTTTAAATCTTTTGAAATCTCTTTAAATTCCTAGAGATTATTAGAATTTTTGAAATCCCTAAAAATACAAATCCAGCCAATAAGTGAAGCGAAAATACTGGCTTCATCCGGAATGAGACACTTCGAAACTTCGATTTTATTCGATTTTCAAGAAGCTTTTATTCGATAAAATCGCAATCTATTTTTTATCATAAGAGTCTTTGTACCTGAACGACGCCAGAGTCCAGAACCTTTTTGACCAATCCTCTGTACCATTTTTTGTTAAGATGATATTGAGCCACACACATGTCACCTTTTTTCCAAACTTTATCGTACGATCTTATTTTCGCATTTCTATATCGCTTATCTAATTCAGCTTCTATCATCTTTAGCGTTTCTTCATCTAAAGCAAAATAATTTAAACACCATTATTTGATATCTTCAATTTAACATCGAATTTTTATTATTAATAACATTGTATTTTATAACTTACAACCCTTTTTTGGGTGAAGATACACAAAGCAATCGTTGTCAACATTTGTTGGAATAGCGATGAATGAGTTCTCTCTGATGGGAACAGCTGGTATCCAAGCAGACATTTTTGGTGGCAAAGGTACAGAGTTTGACGATGAATTATCTTCGATTTCAACGTTTTCACCTTCGCTCAATGTATCCGAATCGGAATCATTTAAAGAGTTTGAAGAAGCATTAGATTTGACCAAAGTGTCGTCGCACCCTTCTCTCACTGACCAAGCTATTTCGCTCGTGCAATTAAGAGTCTCTTCACTTTTGTTAAGTTGTCGTTTAAATTCAACTGCAAGTGTCCTCTTGATGTATTGGGAGTAGCTAAAAGAAAAATTAAATCAATAACAAACTTTTAGTTTCTCTGAAAAAAGAAAGAGCCTCAAAAGAAAAATAAGAGCAGTAAAAACTGCAAAAGTAGTAATGCCTATTCTTTTTTGACGGTTTTAACGTTTACTAAATACACTTGGACCGCGCTGTATGACACCCCGAGTTTTGCGCACTTAGAAATTGCGTCAGTCACATATTTGAATGAGGGGAAGTGAGGCGTCGAGAGAGAGGCTAGGTGAGAAGTGCCCCTCTCTGCCCCTCAGGCGTCGCGAGCATCGAGGATCTATTGTTGCAGCTTGTTTACGTTTTGAAGGACCCCACCCTAAGTCTAACCGGATTAGAGGGACAACTGATAAGCTTTATCAAGTGGATTTTCAGTGTATAACGAAATACGCGTACAATTTCAGAAATTTGAGGTCAGGGAACACAAACCGCAATAGGGAGCTTTCACTCGAATGTTTGTCAATATTTACTTTTTGACTGGAATAGCATATCCTCTGGCTACCAATATTCGACCCACAGAGTTCATCTCTATTTTTGTTGGTGCTAATGGTCCCTCAGTTTTTGACTGCTTTACCCACAATTCCACAGGAATTGCATCATCCACTGTTTCACCCTAAATAGTTAATAATAAATTATATAAGTAAAAAATATTTTTATTCAAAGGAAAAAATATTTCAACCCAAGTATAACATCGTATTTACCACTTTTGAAATGAAAAACTTGCAGTTTTCGTTTTCAAAAATTATGTCTCGCAGCTGCTCGCAGGATGTAGAGGGCCAGGAAGATGATCCACCACAAGGGTTAATACCTGCAAGTTTCACTTTGAACTGGTATCGCGGGACACTTAAGAATTTCTTGTCCAGGGGTTGTATATCATCGATAGAAACTGTTTCTTCTACACCCATGTCGATAAAAAAGACGTTGATTTCTGACTCGGACTTAATATTCATTACCCGAGCACGGAAAAAGGCTTTGTCCTTCGCAGAATAAACAGCGCACATCTGATCTTTCACAGGCAAATCTTCAAGAATAGCTGAATTCCTGTTATAGAAAGTCTGCATTTCTGCGTTCAAATCTGTATTAATTTCTTGTCTGGATGGATCAGCCACGTAAATGCAATCAGGAGATTTCGCGTTTAAGACGAGAACTCGAAATTTGAATGGGTCAATGTCGTCCAGGAACTTTTCAGATCTTGATGAAAGCGAAATTGAAGAACCACCATAAACTGAGCTCAAACTGCTCAAGGCTTTTTTACTCTTGGGCTGATTTCGTTCCATTTCCTCATTAATCACGCTACTGCTCTGAGAACTAAAAAAAATATATTTAATCAAAATTATAAACTTATAACAAAACCTTAAAGGACATCTATGTCGTCCTTACCTTGTTCCGGTACTGATTGCATGACCAGTGCTAACTAAGAAAGCACCAAAATTCGTTTCATCAATTGTATATAAACAAGCGCTGTAAGATTTACAGAACCTTCCACTATTTTCATTCTCTTCAAAAGCAATAACTTTTACTTTAATATCGCTTAGCTGCGATTTAACGAATTCAATCGTCTTATTACTCCACTTTCCACGATCGGATGGCAAAGGAGCCAGATCTATCAACTTAATTTCTACAGCCTGTTTAAAAACCATATTTTAAATATTATCTTGTTGAAGCATTAAAGAAATCACTGTTTTTGTAGTAAAAGGGGTTCACATACTTGAGTCGCGAAATTCATATACTTCTGTTGCATTTTTCGAATGTGGTTAAAGGGCAAGATCTCCGTAATTCCAATGTCAACGTAAAATACTTCAACCATTTTTTCACAGGGTATATCAGTGATTATGGCTCTATGCCAGCAATCCGGAGTGTAAGGTGCAGCACAAGTCATTCCTGTAAAATACATATATCATATTTTATTGTTTTAAAGAAATTTTCTTTTCGTTCAAACAATTAGTCAGATTTCAGAATTTCAGACTATTACAATAATTAAAACTTACCGACTTCTGGAGAATATATAATAAGTTTTTTCGATCTGCCTTTTTTGTACTCATTGGTCATTTCAGCTCTCATTCGATCCAGCTCTTCCATGCCTTTAGTTGCCTGCAAAAATAAAATGAAATTTATATTTTTGAAAGCTTTGTACTTTATATTTATTTAAAGAATTTACAATATTTTGCAACTTACTCTTATTACGTATATGCTGTCTGGAGATTTGATGTGGGAACACACAACTGATACGAATTTCGAGAGCTTGAGTTCTGCATAGTAGTACTTTCTCACTGCATTTGGATTCATTTTCTATTTCGTTGAAATTATAAATTTATGTTTTTAAATATTACAAATGGGGAAAAATAAGTAAATAGTCGACTTATTATTTAATATTAATCTTTTATAAAATATTTCGTTAAAAGAGTTTCTCTTTATCTTGACTCACCATAAGCTTTTGTGATGTTACAAAAGTACCGAAACCCATGAATATGAAACTATCTCTGAAAGACGTTGGTTTGTCCGTATTGTTTTTACAAATATCGACACTAAACCTATCACCCAAAACTTCGTGAACGTGCATTGTTAATACCATGTCTCTGAAACAGATACAAGAAATATTTTAAATAATTTTATATTAAAAGTATTACAACAAACTGTCTTTCAAAAATAATATTAAATTTTTCCACATACTTTGGACATATCATATTATTCATCGCCTCACATGCTTCACGAGTCCACTTTTCTCCTTTTGGTTTGATATCGTGTAAGCAACACTTAATGGCAAAACTTTTTTGAGTCTCAAATAAAGGCAATATATCCCTCATATTATCGATTTCAACTAGTGAATTGTTACCATAATCGATGAAGAATACTTCATATCGGTTTTGATCTAAGCCATTTTTAAATATTTCCTTAACCAGTCCTCGGTACCAAAAGTTCTCAAATTTCACGATGTACACATGGTCTTAAATGAGAAAAAATATTATTAAAACAAAGAAACAACTAAAAAAATTTTGAATTAACTGGAAAAAATACTAACTTCTTTTAACTTCAGAAGGCCATTTATTGTTCGTTAATGCGCAGTTTTCTAACATTCGATGAAACGCGTCAATCTCTTTGATCAGTGCTATCTGATGTACGTAGAAACAAGAAGGATCATCGATGTGTGCTAGCTTGATAAGTTCTGTGCTTCCTATCACCGATTAAAATTCATGAATTAAGGAGTTACATTTTTATAGGAAAATTAAAAAAATTTTTGAGAATAGTATAAATAGTTTAGGTATATTCTTTGACAAAATAAGTACCTGTTGTAAGGAAGGAAGGATCTATTTGGGAAGATGCTACGGAGGATACTGAACTTGCTATTGAAGGCGTAGGTGAAACAACACTTGAAGCCTTGAAGCGATTTTCCCACGGGTCTTAAAACAGAGAAAATATTAGTAATTTTTAACTAGTCTTCAAAATCTAATGAAACCTTTTTAATTTCTTGAAATATAGTACAAATTTAGATAAAAATGGAAAGAATAGGTGAAGATATCAGACTTACTTGGAAGTTCTTGTGGAACCAGTGGTTCCAAATTATAGCCTGGGGGTAGGTTTTCACTATCAGTTAAAGAGTATGAGGCAACCGATGGAACGTTAACAGAGCAGTGGCTTTTCAAAAGTTTAATCACTGGGTTTTTGACTTCAAACCTATGAAAAATGGTAAAAGATTTTCTAATATTAAAGAGTTCAGTATGAATAATATGGGTCGAAAATAAACTAATAAACCAAGTGTTAAGCTCAAAATTCCATTCCCCATTTTACTCAACGAAAATTATAGATAAATATTTTTTGCATAAAACGAAGAATTCAAAATCTAACTTCAAAATTGAATATTTTCATTTTACTTAAAAAGTATTTGAATTAAATATTAAGGGTACAAAATGATTCTACGATCGTAAATTCCTTACCTGATCTTATCATAAGATTCTTCTTTTTCTTTTACTAAATGACAGGGCAACTTTGCCATCTCTTCTAGCTTTTTAATAAAGTTTGCTAGATTGATTTGATGAAGGTAATCTTTTATTATAACAGATGTCTGTAATTAAATTAATATATTAATAAATGAAATAAAATTACCCTGTGAATGTAAATATTTCTTCATTCTATTTTTTTAAAAGAAATTTTCACTATAAATATCTGGAACTTACCAACAAGCCATCATTTAATATTTCTTCTTGTTTTACCAATTCCTGTCTTATGGTTTCTAAATTCGTTCTGAGAGACTGTCGTTGATTCTGTATTTTATCCAAGAGTTTCGCTTCTATGTTTTGAAGAACTCCATGCAGTTGTGCAAAATACTGATTGATTTCAGCTTCTACTGGTTCGCTGTCCTGCAAATTCTTAGGGAGGAGCATAGTTCCATTCAGTTTCTGAAATATAGAAAGGAAATAAATTTAACATTGATTTCAAAGCAGTATCAGAAAAAGATATTGTTTAAACAAATACGAATTTGTTAAGAAGTGGGAAACCTTAATGATAGTATTACAAATTAATTAAAATAGGTCAGTGTACATCTGTTAGAGACAAATGATAGAAATGAAAGTGACGCGGTGACAAGATAACTCTCGGTATTTTCTATTATTTACGCTTTCGTAAAATCAATCATCAAATCGTATAAAAAATACAAAAATTTTAACATGCACTGATTCCCAGCTATCTTATGGATTCTATTTGCGAGTTCAGAGTTTCGAAAATATGTGCTCTTACTCAAAGCCTTTTTGAGAAAACGACGTCGACTCTCTTGTCTTTAACTAGACCGTGATTAAGTTTTTACGCTTCGAGACATCATTAACCCTGTACCCCAAGAAGAGCGCTCTCGACAAATTGTTTCGACCATGGTTCATTAGTACTTCAAACTTCTTCTGTTCTTATTTTTAAAAAGTCGCAAAAAGCCATTTACTACAGCGTGATAAAAATCTTAATAAAGATAGACAAAAAAAAATCTGGTTAAAATAACCAAAAGTCCAATTAATATTTTACTAGGAGATATTTCGGTTCTTTTTAACTAGAGTTATTTTCAACAAATCTTCTAATTTTAGAATCTCAAGAAACCAATTTTTCGAAACTTATTTGAGATTGAGTGTTAAGCTCAAAATTCCATTCCCCATTTTAGTCAATGAATTTTATAGATAAATATTTTTTCGCTCTGCAGCACTAATCTTTTTTCAAATATAAGACTGTATACAAAGCGAAAAAATATTTAATTTAGATACGTTTTCCAAAAAATGAAGAATTCAAAATCTAACTTCAAAATTCAATATTTTCATTTTACTTAAAAAGTATGTATGTATTTAAATTAGATATTTTCTCGCTGTGTCCATAATTCTAGTTAAAAATTGATTAATTCCACAGAGGGAAGTAATTCCATTTTTAATATTTGTGAAGTAAAATGAAGAAATCGAATTTTTAGATCAGAATTGGGTTTCAACACCCTCAAGTCCCGACTTTTTCAGTCGAGGGAGAAGTTTCTTGATTTTTCCGGTTTCTTAATTGAGAGAAACCCTTTAATAAGTGAACTGAGGTAATTTAAAGCTGAGGTAATTTTTATTTTGCTTAATTATGCTGTAAAGGAAAGAGATATTAGTTTTTTACATATTAAGAAAAATACCATCTTTTGCCTTTAAAGGGATAACTTTTGGAAAATTGTTGATCTTGTTCAGACAATTAGTTTAAATCACCTCTGTGAAGCTTTTATGATTCTTTTAAAAATTAAGAGATTCATAAACTTCTTAAGAGCGTTGGATCCAAGTATTAAGCTCAAAATGATTTTAGTCAACGAAAATTATAGATAAATATTTTTTCGCTCTGTAGCGTTAATCTTTTTTCAAATATAAGACTGAGTACAGAGCAAAAAAATATTTAATTTCGATTCTTTTTGCATAAAACGAAGAATTCAAAATCTAACTTTAAAATTCAATATTTTCATTTTACTTAAAAAATATTTAAATTAGATATTTTCTCGCTCTGTACGCATGATTCTAGTTAAAAATGGATTAATTTTACTGAGGGAAAAAATTCCAAATTTAATATTTGTTGAGTAAAATGAAGAAATAGAATTTTTAGATTGAAACTTGGCTCCAACACCCTTAACGCTTTTAGGACCGAGAATTAACTAAATAATGTTAATGTACTGCCATGAGGTACAATATATATTTGGTGCGAATGGAGAACAATTAGAGAGTAGGAAAAAAATTATATTTGAGTAGAGAACATGGGGGACATCAAAGGGAAAGTTCTCCATGAGGTGGGTGTTAATAAAATCGATTGCGTTTGTTGTGACGTTGCAATGCGTTGTATTATATATTATTATACTATCTTATGATATACTGAATTCACACGTGCCACACGTTTTCGATGTACGGCGTGTATAATTTCCATTTGACACTGTTATAATCAAGTTGGAAACGAGTTAGAGAGTGCTTTTGTCTTATGATTAGATGAAACCGTATCTTGAAGACGTGATAAGAATCTTTCACTGCTGGAAATAATATAGTTTAAGTTCTGAGCGAGTTTGTAAGTTACAGAAAGGTAGGGAGTGTGAAAGAGTTTATTGCGTTGCGATGCAAATTTCCATCAAACCGGAAAACCTATAAGAACGCATAAATATTTATTGAATTTAAAAAATATGTATTTTCTTACCCCACGTTGGCAAACAGAAATGGAAGCACAAAATTTCGTTTAAATGTACAAAACATTATATTTTATTTTTATCTTAAATCTTATCTTTATCTTATCCTATTCTAAAAAGATGATGAAATCGAAGTCGAAAAAACCTAACGCCTTTTCCGGCAATCTACAAACGATACTTGCGCGCGCTCATTTGAATTTGATTTCATTAATCATCATTTTATCACGAGTCTAAACTCGAAATATATCGAAAATCTTGGTTTTAAAAAAGCATTTATATAGTAATATTTAATATAAACAATTTACTAATTTATTATGACTAATCAATAAATTAATTTAATAATTAATTAACCGGTTTTTCAAATAATACTGTACAACTATAAATGCGGTAGTTTTTTTTTTCAGAATTACCAGGCAAACTTCAAAATTCTTTAAACCTCATAGAATATTTTAAAACTCATAAAAATCACTTGAAATTTCTTAAGATTTGTGAAAACCTCTTAAATTTCTCAGAAATGACGTCCTTTAAAATCTATTAAAATTATTAGAAATCCTTCAAAATTTGTCAAAATCTCTTAAGATATTCTTAGAAACTTCTTGAAATTCGTTAAAATTTGTGGAAATATCTAAAACATTCTTAGAAATCCTCAAAAAATTCCACGAAATCCTTAAAAATTCTACAAAATTCTTTAAAAATCAGAAAAATATCTTGAAATTCCTTAAAATTATTAGAAATCCCTTAAAATTACATGAAATCCTTAAAAATCCACAAAATCTTTGAACAATCAGAAAAACTTCTTGAAATCCCTAAACATTTGACGATAACTTTTAAAATCCCTTTAAATTCTACGAAATCTCTTGAGTCATAAAAATCTCCTGAAATTCGTTAAAATTCGTGAAAATCTCTTCAAATTCATAGAAATTTTTGGAAATTCCTTAAAATTCTACGATAATATTCCCTTTATATCATTTAAAATTCATTAAAATTATTAGAAATCTCATCTTTCAGGCAATCCTTTCATATTTCACAAAATCTTTTATAAATCATAAAAATCCCTTGAATTCTCTTAAAATCATTTAAAAATCGAAAAAATTCCTTACGATACGTTAAAATCTCTGACAATTCCTCGAAATTCCACGAAAAAATGTTTAATTCCTTAAAACCCTAGAAACTGTTTGAAATCTCCTAAAATTTCACACAAAACCTTCCAAATCCCTTAAAATTCCTCAGAATTTTACAACATTTAAAATTCATTAAAATCCTTTAAAATTCTTTTAAAAATCTCTTAATATTGTAAAATTTCCTTTAAAATTCCACGAAATATCCTGAAATCCCTTAAAAGTTTACAAAATCATTTAGAAATTCTAAAATTCTTTTGAATTTAGTAAAAAAAAAAACTTGAAAACCGTCAAAATCCCTTAAAATTCTTAGAAACCTTTTGAAATTCCTCTCTAAATAATAGTGTCACAAAATGTCTTGAAAATCTGGGATACATTATTGTTGCAAATCTGATTGGGCTTTAAATGACTTGAAGTTGTAAGAAGGACTACAAAATAATCGCGCGCTTAGCGCGCGGGTTGGTTTACTAGTTCTAGTTAAAAATGGATTAATTTTATTGAGGGAAAAAATTCCAATTTTAGTATTTTTTAAGTTAAATAAAGAAATCGAATTTTTAGATTAGAACTTGGCTCCAACACCCTTAATATAATTCTCAGGTTTCCCAGTATTTGGGAAGCAACACCTCTATAATCTTTTCGGACAGAACAACACGAAGCAACAGGTGTGAGGATCTCTGGATGCCGATCTTTGACGATTATCGTTACTCAATGGCGTCGTAGAGTAGGTGAGAGGCCACAATCCTCTCGCGAGGTAAACGGGGACAACCTCATCCTTCCCGGTGGATAGACTCTCGAGACTTCAAGAGTCAAGTCGAACGAGTGAGGGAAGGAGTCAGCCAGCCTGTTGAAGTAACAGAGTAAGAAGGCTGGGCCACTACTTTGCCAACTAAAAAACACCAGATTGGAATGGCAGGGAGCGACTTCATGCTGGGTAGATCCGATACTTCAGTCTTGCTCGTTGCAACGACCGGTAACCACACGGCTACCGAGACCCGTGTAATAGCCACTCCCGTGTGCCGATTTAGTGCCGGTTTTCTTAATTTCTGGTGGATATTGCCTTGAGTGCCGGTTCCAAAAATTAACACCGGCCCGGGACGATGTTGTGCCAAGATCTCTATTAGCTCAGGGATATCTTCCTCAGCGGAGGGATAAGTTGAGGAGGAGTCGAGAGGACCAAAATTTGAAGATGAAGTTCCTATCATCAATTTTGATCATCGCCAGCGCTGAAATTCTACTGCCTCTCGCTGGTGAGATATCTTCTCCGACTCATTGACAGATCTGGTGGTTGACCCTGAAGCAATTTCATACTTTTGACCTGCAATTTTAGATAAAGCTTATTATTATTGGATACAATTTATTACTAAAATGATTGGCTTGATTTATAAGCAAATATATGATATTTTATGGATAAGATAAGTACTATTATTTAGAATTGGCGAGCGCTTTCTTCGCGGCTAGCGAAACAAAGGATTCAAGTAATGGAAAGTTCGCCACTAATGACAATATTTAGCGTGTTGTGACTGAAGCACTGATATTAGGTGTACTTACTCAATTCGTTCCTCGTAACTAGACTCGTGTCTGCGAACTTTTTCTGATTTTTCATTATTTTAGAACTTTAGGTACAATTCCCAACTATTAATCCAATTTCCGAATAATCCTATATTATAAGGATTAATTGAATGTATGATTAATCAACTTTTTCTTGATTAAGTTACTTCCTGGAAGGTAAATCTATTTGACGTTTTAAAATTGTAATGAAAATTTTAAAATGTTACGTTCTCTCCCAATAGGTTTTGCGAAATAACAAGTTCGATAAATAACAACTGATTTGAAGTAACAAGGTGTTTTAAACCGATTGAATTTTACGAAAACAGACTGACTTTAATTAAATCCGAGTTCATAAAACAAGCAGGTGCCAATAACTGTCAAGAAGTCAATTGTCTTCTGATTACTTTTACTTTTATAATTAATTTTCCTGACACCTCATATACAGAAACGTCCAAATAAATTTACTTTGTGATAAATATTTTTACATAATTCAGTCAACCTGTCATAAAAAAGAGGTTGTGATTATGTGGAAAATAAATTCTCGAAATCTGAAGCCAGATTTTCCTTACTTATTGGGTGGATTTTTTAATCGCTGTACTTTAGAATCGAGGTCAGAGCTACCAACTGATTTTAAGGAATTTTAAAAGAATTTCGAAAGAATTCAGAAGATTTTCAAGATTTTCAAATAATTTAAAAATATTTTAAAGTATTTCAAGGGACTTTGAATGATATTAAAAAATTTTAAAAGAGTTTAAAAGAATTTCAAAGAATTTAAGAATTTCAAGAGATTTCACAAGATTTCAAAGATATCAGACATCTTAAAAAATTTCAAAATATTTTGAGTGATTTTAAGGAATTTAAAGGGATTTTAAGAGATTTATAGATTATTAGATTATTATAGGTTCAAGATTTCAAGATCAGTTTATAAGATATTTTAGACATTTCACAAGATTTTTAAAATACCAAGAAATCTGAAAGAATTTAAAGCCACATTATTTCTTCACATTTTTGATGAATTTCAAAAGAATTCAGAAGAGTTTCAATATTTTCAAGTAATTCAAAAATTTTGTTCAGTATTTCAAAGGATTTTAAACATTAAATAATTTTAAAGGATTTAAAAAGACCTGGAAAGATTTTAAAGATATCTTAAAGACTTCAAGAGATTTCAAGTGATTCTAGAAATTTTGAAAAATGCCAAAAATTTCAAGGTTTTAGGTAATTTTAAAACGTAAAAAAGGTTTTTGGATTCTTTAAAATCTGTTAAATCTCTTGAAATCTTCTGAAAGTTTGAAAGTTCTTCTTGAAATCTTAGGAAATCTTTTAAAATCCCTTTAAATCTTTTGAATTCCAGTGCTTGAAAATTAAGATCAGAGCTAGCTGCCAACCGCGGATTCAAGGATGTTCAAGAGATTTCATAAGATTTTAAAAATATCAAATTATCTTAAAGGATTTCAAAATATTTTAAGTGATTTTAAAGAATTTCAAGGAATTTCATAATATTTCAAAGAGATCAAGACTTTCTAAAGGATTTGAAGTAATTTTAATGATTTTGAGGAATTTTTAAGGAATATAAAAAAATGTAAAATAGTTTCAAGATTTTCAATTAGTTTCAAAATATTTTTAAATATCTCAAAGGATTTTTAATGATATTGAAAAATTTCAAAGTATTTTTAATTAATATTAAAGAATGTAAGGATTTTCAAGAGATTTCAAAGATATCAATATATTTGAAAGGATTTTAGAAGATTTTAAGCGACATTCAAGGAATTTTTTAAAAACTGTTAAATCTCTTGAAATTAAAAAAAATTTATTAAATTCTCTGAAGTTTTTGGAAATATCCTAAAACCTTTTAAAATCTTTTGAAGGCCTGCAAAAAATATTAAAATCTCTTGAAATCTATTTCTATGAAATCTTTTAAAATCTCTTAAATCTCTTTAATAAAATCTTCTGCAATCTCCTAAAATCGATAAAAAAAATATTTTTAAATCATTTAGAATTATTTGAAATTATCAGAATTCTTTGAAATATTTCATTACATATACTTGGACTTTATTTTTTATTTTTTTATCTTCATCATTTGGACTGTTTGAAATCTTTTTATATTCATTTTATATCCTTAATGAAGATATTTCAACATAAGATTTTTAAAAATTCTGATAAGAATAAACGATTAGAAATTCTATTTCTGTAAAATCCGAAGTGATTTTCTGAATTTGGAAAAAAATTGCAATGGTGGTTGCTAGCATTTGACAAATATCCAGTATTTCATCCGTTTATTGGAAAATTAATTAAGCAAAATTAAGCATCCTAAGTTCAGAGGGAAATCAAATAGTACAGAATAAGTTCATTAAATTTCGATCTTTCTAATGCCATGCGGTAAGTATATTTCCCACGAAAAGGGAGATTTAACCGCGAAAGCCACAAGCTTAGGAAACAGTATTATGAGATATTTTGTAATTATTGAAGGAGAATGGAGAAATTATATTATGCACCCAGTAAACAACAGATTACATTTTTTCTACCCAATTCCAGAAAATTTCTCCCATTTTCAGAAAATTTTCTCCATTTCCAGAAAATCGCTATCGATGCAAATATTTCTAATATGTACTTTTCAAGGAAACGTTCTAGATGTACTCTTAGGATTTACATTAGTTTCCCATCCGCGTTGAAGAGAGTATAGTGAATTATTTGGCGACCAAAGTACGTAGTCTAGTGAATGTGTGTGCAAAGCACAGCGGAAGGAACACGTGCGAGGAAAAGGAAAAAGGACGAAGAAAATCGAGTCAAACGAACTGCCTTGGATTTTGATTTTCCTTCGGCAGCGTAACCCCCGTCTTTCTGTGGTCGTTGTTTTACCATTTCAGCAAATCATAGCGAATCGCTACGTTCCCCGTAGAAGGTATAGAAAGTACGGCAAACGAAGATTTCCACAAAAGTTTCTGCCGCCCCTGCTCTTTGGCTCCTTTCCATCTCACTGGATTTTACGCGGCACCAGAAAGAAGTAGATGATTATTAAATGCAGCGAAACTGTGAAAAGGAAGCTGCCTAGAAATATAAGAAAGACGTTCGCCTCCTCCTTTCTCATAATTCTTTCCATTCACGTATTCAAAAGACTGAAAAATGATTTTATTCCAAAAGTAAAACAATGGAACACTCTGTTCTTGGAGATAAATTTAAAGATAACTAGCAAACCAACATGATTATTTTGTTTTTCTTATTACAACTTCAAGTCATTCCAAGGCAAATCAGATTTGAAACTATAATATATGTGAGATTTTCGAGACATTTTTAGAAAGGAATCACTTTTTTAGAGAGGAGTTTCAAGTAAATTTTAAGCATTTTAATTTTCCAGGAATTTTAAGGGAATTGGATGATTTTTAAAAGATTTTGACGATTTTCAAGTGATTTTTACGAAATTAAAATGATTTTTTAGGATTTTGAAAAGGGTTCGTAGAATTTTTAGGGATTTTAGGATGTTTTGTGAAATTTTAAAGGAATTCATGCAATTTTAAGAGACTTTTAAGAATTCTACGGGATTTTAAGAGATTTTTAAGAATTTTAATTCTTTTTACAGGGATTTTAAAGGATTATAAATTTTTTAAAAATTGAGGAATTTTAAGAGGTTTCTAAGACTTTTAAAAGATTTTAACGAATTTAAACGATTTATAAGATTTTCGTGAAATTTTAAGGGATTTCAAAAGGTTTGTAGGAGTTTTAAGGAATTTTAAATATTGTCCTGAAATTTCTAGGAATTTTCAGGGAATTTGACGATTTTTAAAAGATTTTTATGACATTCAAAAGATTCTTTTAGGGTTTTAAAAATATTTCTAAGAATTTTAAGAGATTTTGACGATTTTCAAGTGATTTTTACGAAATTCAAATTATTTTTAGGATTTTGAAAAGATTTCGTAGAATTTTCAGGGATGTCAGGATATTTTGTGAATTTTTAAAGGAATTCATGCAATTTTAGGAGATTTTTAAGAATTTTAATTCTTTTTTAAGGGATTTTAAGGGATTCTAATTTTTTTTAAATTGAGGAATTTTAAGAGGTTTCTAAGAATTTTAAAAGATTTTAACGAATTTAAGCGATTTCTAAGGTTTTCGTGTAATTTTAAAGGATTTCAAAAGGTTTGTAGGAGCTTTAAGGGGTTTTAAGGCATTTTCAATTTTGGCATAGAATTTCGAGGAATTTTAAGATATTTTAAAAGATTTCTAAGAATTATGAGGGATTTTATGGAATTTTATGAGATTTCTTATAATTTAAAGGGATTTCAAGAGATTTTTCTGATTTTTAAAAGATTTTGTGAAAATTTTTATAGATTTCATGGAATTTGATAGGATTTCTAATATTTTTAACGGATAATTTCCATCGTTTTTAAGTTATTTTAAGCGATTTTACAAATTTCCAAAGGATTTTAAAATGTTTTAAGTGACTTTAAAGAATTATAAATAATTCTTAAAAATTATAAGGCATCTCAAAGAATTTAAAGAGATTTTAACTGATTTTTACGTTTCTTCTGGAATTTTAGTAAACGTTAAATAACTTTAAATGATTGAAAATAATTTTAAGACTTCAAGTGTTTTCAAGCATTTTAGAAGAATTCTATTACTTGAAGGGATTTCAAGTGATTTCAGGAGATTTTTATACAAGTATACGCCGTATTTCACGAGTCGTCAACACCTAGATTTTAAGCGATTTCATGGAGACTTTAAAGGATTTCAGAAAATTTTACAGGATTTCAAGACATAATTTTAATAAATTTTAATAAATTTCAAGGAATTTGACCATATTTTATCTCAAATATCATAAAGTACGTTAAATATTCAACTCAATCAATTTTCAGAAAACAGATTAATGGGATTTGAGTTCACGAACTTTTCAACTGAAAGTCGACGAATTTAAATAAGTCCAGTAACACGAGAGATCAAAGTCAGTTCTCGACTGAAGTATGTTATAAGTTACAGGAGTGGGCATTAAACAATGTTGTCTTATCATTAAAAATAATCACAGCCTATTTGAAATGCTTACAGGTAAATAATTATTATCCTCCTTGACAGGAAAGCCCTCTTTAAGGAACGTGTCTATTATTATGAATGATTATTTCATTTCAAGCAACAGTTTATATCTCACCAGAAAATCTTCTATTGAAGCTAATGGAAACAGTATTTAATTACATTCTTCTCCTAACAACGATAAATTATATCTTTCAAAACATTTTTATCAGGAATGAATGAACTTTCCCTAAAGTAGTTGGCATTTAAAAATGATTTAGAAAAGATAATTGATTCAGTTGTACTCTTTTATGCCTTAAGGATACTTTAATCTGCTTATTTTTTTTTCTTTTCTTTTTATTAAAGAACGAAAATTCATTACATAAATTTTCGTGTGCAGCAACAAGGCAAATAAACACGAAGAAAGCAATCATTTTACTACCCAAATTTCATTATTGTGGTAATCTAAATTAATGCCAGAACGCTTTACTTAATTAGCAAAGGGTTTGTTTGCTATAAAACACAGATGGACACCATTACTGTAATTATGTTTAATCATTTGTCTGATGACGTCCCCTAATATTTATCTAAGTTTCAACATTGTCATAAATTATCATAAATTAATCATAAATTAATCTACAATCTACTGAAAAAAATATAAAACTGAAAGTTTGTGTAGTTCGTCACCAATATATATTTTTTAATTCGATCTAATTTATTTAAAAATTTTAATTTTATTTAAGATTTATTAAAAATTTTTGTTTTATTTTCATTTTAAAGAATTTCAAGATACTTCCAACGAGTTCAAATATTAAAATTAATTAAATACATTTTGACTTGAAATTTTTTTAAATCTGCTAGTTTTCTGCTAGTTTTAATTCGGTTGAAGTTTCAGACGTCTAGTCTGACGAAAATTTTTATTTTATCTTTTTTTTGCATTTTTTGGATTAAGAATATCAAAAAAAGTTCCCAAAATCATTTTATTTTTATTTATTTACTAGTAGAAATTTACCCAGTATTGCCGGGTTTTTAAGAGACTTCAGGGGATTTTATAGAGATTTTAAGTGATTTTTCATTTTAGGGAATTTCAAGATATCAGATTTCAAGTGACTGTCTAATGTCTTAAAATTGTTTAAAATATATAAAAATTCCTTGAAGTTCATTAAAATCTCTTGAAATATCTTGAAATCTCGTGAAATATCTTTAAATCTGTTTAAATTCCTTAGAATTCGCTAAAATTAGTTAAAATATCTTGAAACTTTGTGAAACCTTAAAATTACTATAAATCTCTTCAAACTTTAACCCAATCTAGTTTTAAATAAATTTCTTCTTCCAAAACGAAATAATGCTTCAAAAATTCAAACTATCAAAAATATAATAATAATAATTATCATAATTTGAAGAATAAAGTTCAAGTTAATATTGAAGGTGGATTTTTAAAATTGAAAATTAAAGCGATTTCCTAGCAGTATTTTTCTTTGTTTACAAAATGATTTACCCTCCGACAAGGTTCGAGTAAAGCATCCTTATTGCGAAACGTGCCTTATGCTAATCCGAAGCTGGGATCAAATCGCTCGGTATCAACGAGGACTTAAGGAGGACGAGGCTGAGAGATCCTTGAAGTAGAATTATTCTCTCTAGATTCAGATCGAGTGCAATTGCAAATAGTTTGCTTCGAACGATCAAACCTTTCGAATCAGTTCACGCGCGAATCACGTTGATCGTGGATTTTTGCGTTTTTCCGCGAAACATTTCTACCGTGGATTCACAAGGGATCCAAGCTGGAGGGTGAGAGCAAAATAATATTGCGAATTCAGCGAGGCTCTCCGGCATTGCTAAATCGGCGATAAACAATAGTTGCTTACGAATCGACATATGCAGACAAACTCTGATCTGCTCCATTTTTACTGCACGAATGAAAAAATATCAATAATAAAAGAGCAAAAAGTCCAAACAATGTTTTCCAAATATAAGAGCCTATATATGTATTAACGATTCTCTATAATTTATGTACATTAGACTGGATTTTGAGATTTTTTTGGGATGACTGAAAATTACTGAAAAATAATATTCTCGACGCTGTAAAATTCCCGAATAAATAATTATTGAAAAATAACATTCTCGGCATTATAAAATTCCAGGTTGGCCACAAGATTCAATTTTTTCATTTCCCTGATTTAAGATCACTTCACAACACTTAAAATTCGTAAAAATCTGTCAAATTTATGACAACCCTGGAAATCTCTTAAAATTCATTGAAATTTTTTGAAATTCCTCGAAATATCTTAAAATTCGACGAAATCTCTTCAAATTTGTTAATATTTCATGAAAATCTTTAAATTTTCACTAATTGTTTTAAAATTCCTCAAAATCATTTCAAATTCTTTAAATTTCTTAAAAAAGTTCAAAATATTTTTAAAATCTTTTGAAATATTTCAAAATTCCACGAGAAACTTTAATATCTCTTAAAGTGCGTCAAAATCTCTTTAAATTATTGGAAATTAATTGAAATCCATTCAAATTCGCTGAAATTTTTTGAAAATTAATAGAAACATCTTTAAATTCCTTAAATTTTCACTATAATATTTAAAATCCTATAGAATGACACAAATTTTTTAAAATCTATTAAAATTTCATGAAATCCTTTAAATTTTCAAAAAATCTTTTACCAATCATAAAAATCTCGTGAAATCCTTTAAAATTCACTAAGAAACTTTGAAATTCCCTAAAATACATTAAAATCTCCAAATAAAAATTCTTGGAAACAAAAACCTCACAAAATCCTTTAAAAATAAAAAATAATTTTTGAAATTTTTTTTTAATTCCACGAGGAATATTTAAATTCCTTAAAATCATTTTAAAAATATCAAAATTTCTTTAAATTTTTACAAATTTCTTAAAATTATTGAAAACCTCTTGAAATTTCATGAAATTCTACAAAATCTTTTATAAATCATAAAAATTTTGTAAGATTCTTTAAAATTTCAATCAAATCCCTTAAAATCAATTATTGGACTGAAGTTTCAGACGTTTATTTAGATTAATTCTTTTTATTCATCAAAGATTTCTCATAAAAAATAAAAATATTGTTTGCAAAAACATTTCCCATGTTTTCTGTTTTTGTAAAAATAATTTTTTGGGGAATTTTCCATTATCGATAATTTTCTAATATCAGGAATTTTGCAGTGTCGGGAAATGTTAATTTCGGGAATTTTACAGTGTCGGGAATTTTTCGAAAAATTTCAATCGTCTCATTTTTGTGTCGTCCTGAAATTTTTAATATGTATTTGAAAATGTTTATTTTCGATTCAGAGTTGAGAAGTCTGGCTTCAAAATTCCAGGTCTATACTTTTTAAAAAATCCAGTTGATAAAGTTCAATTTTAATAGTTTCTAAGTCAATAATAATGTAGCTTTTCATCAATAAATTATTGAATTCTAAACAATTCTCAATAAGAGCATAATTCAATTTTTTATAGAAAAATTAGGATCAAAGTTGGAAATAATAGTAATAATAGTAATAAATAAAAAAAACTATTCACTTTTTAACAAAGTTAAAAAAAAACTTTTAAATCGGATGAACAAATACAATTGTCTACACGTAAGACGTAAATTCATCGAAGTTTAATCAGTAATCAATTGAGGAATTTCTTTTTCGATATTCGATATTTTTCGCGAAGTTTTTCAAAATGCAATGACTTTCCCAGGTCTTCCGGGTCACGTAGCAACTCTGCGATCACGTTTAAATTGAAATTGCTTTCTTTCTTTCTTTCTTTCAACTTAAATGCAGATATTATACAATCTTGTTTAGTATTTTTTACAAGCTTATTACTTGCTGCGAATTTTATTTCTCTTTTTAGTAATCTAGTATTTTCATTCTATGAACTGACTCGTGTTTAACTCTCTGAACTTGTTTATTTTTTCTCATTCTCCTCCTTTCCTACAAACGCGGAATATTTCTTATAACAGAAAGAAGTTCTACAAAAGAATAAACTAGCTCTCGTTCTCTTTGAATTTCTTTTTTTTTCACGATCAATCGATATAATAATATCGGACATAAAGTAAAGAGGCGTTCGCAATACGCGCATCCAGCTGCTGATATTGTTTGTCATTCGCGTCTTCGTTTTTCCTGTTGTTTCCACCTCGCAAGATAGAAGCCACGTCATTCGTCTGAGCAATAGAGGTAAAAAGATGAAAAGGCATCTAAGGGTTTTACGACGATAACCAGCATTTCGAATCCTCTCTTGTATGTATCCTGAATAGAGTCTTGAAATTTTAATAAATTCCATGCAGGATGTGGGAATCTTCTAGAAATCGATGGAATATAAAAGGGGAATTTTAAATTCTAGTCGTGGTATCCGGTTAATCAATCAGAAAGTGCACATATTGGCAGAATGTTCAAATTTTACTTCCTGGGATTTCCACAAATTTCCAATAGAATTATTTAAAATTCATTTTATCAACATTAAGTTACCTACTTTTCATAGTTGAGCATTTTTTTTTCTAAGAACACGTAAATAATTTACGTAAGGGGTATTTTTCAAATTCTATAAGACCCCTACTTTAGTCATACAATCAAATTTAACGAAAGATTTCGTGGAAACCCGAAAATGTTTTCGTAACTGAGTTTTGTTGATTCCATCAACCATTTTTTCTTGTGTTTTCATAAGATTATGAAATAGGATATAATTATATTATAAATAAGAGAATTTACAATATTCAATTCTACGAAATCTTTTAAAAATATAAAAATATTTTTAAATCCTTTAAAATTCTATGATTAACGGTAAAAACACTTAAAATTAATTCAAATTATTTAAAATTCCTAAAAATCTCTTAAAACTATTGAAAACTTATTAATTTTCTTAAAATTCCCATGAGGAATATTAAAATCCCCTAAAATCACTTTTAAAATCAAAATTTCTTAAAATTCTTACAAGCTTTTTCAAATCCTTCGAAATTCAGATTCCGCAGGAAACTTTAAGATAGCTTACAATCCTACGAATTCCCTAAATTTTTTTAAAAATCGCTTAAAATTTCATGAAATCCTTTAAAATTCCACGAAATCTTTTAAATATCATAGTAAACCAACAATTTTGCTTTCCTTCTTACAACTTTAAGTAATTCAAAAACCAATCAGATTTTCAACAACAATTTACGCCAGATTTTCAAGATATTTTGTGACATCACTTTTTTTTAGAGATGAATTTCAAAAGGTTTCTAAGAATTTTAAGGGATTTTGACGATTTTCAAGTAATTTTGACTAAATTCAAAAGAATTTTAGGATATCTAAAGGATTTTGAATGTTGCAAAATTTTGAGGAATTTTAAGATATTTAAAAGATTTTGTGAAATGTTAAAGGATTGCATGAAATTTGATGAAATTTCTAATAGTTTTAATGAATTTTAAAGGATATAAAGGAAATATTTTATCGTAGAATTTTAAGGGATTTTCAAAAGTCAGGATATTTCGTGGAACTTTAAAGGTATTTATGAAATTTTAAGAAATTTTAAAATATTGTAAGGATTTTTGACGATTTTTAAATGATTTTAAGAGAATTCAAGAGATTTTGATGATTTTAAAAAGATTTGGTGAAATTTTAAAAGATTGCATGAAATTTGATGAGATTTCTAATAATTTTAATGAATTTTAAAGGATATAAAGGGAATATTATTGTAGAATTTTAAGGAATTTTGACGATTTTCAAGTAATTTTGACTAAATTCAAAAGAATTTTAGGATTTACAAAAGATTTCGTGAAATTTTAGGGGATTTCAGGATATTTCGTGAAATTTTAAAGGAATTTATTAAATTTTAAGAGATTTTTTAAAGAATTTTAATGGATTTTAAATGTAGTAAAATTTTGAGTAATTTTAAGATATTTCAATGAATTTTGAGGGATTACAGGACATTTCGTGGAATTTTAAAGGAATTAATGCAATATTAAGAGATTTTTAAAAGAATTTTAAAGGATTGTAATGGATTTTGAATTTTGTAAAATATGAAGGAATTTAAAAATTTTTTAAGAGTTTTAAGATTTAAAATTTTTTCGTTGAATTTCGAGGAATTTTAAAAGATTTAAAAATATTATAAGGATTTTTGACGATTTTTAAATGATTTTAAGAGAATTTAAAATTTAATTTAATTTTTTGCACCATTAGTTTCTTTTTCTTCATTAAACTTCAAGTCATTTAAAAGCCAATCAGATTTGCAACAACAATGTCTGCAAGATTTTCGAGACCTTTTGTTCACTTTTTTAAGATAGGATACTAATTGAGTTGGGTACTTATCCCTCTAAATTTCGCGGAAAAATTTTTAAAAATTTTGTTTGTGGATAAAAACAAGTAAAACAACCGCGAGTACAACATCTGAAGAAAAACCAAATGAGAATGTGACAAAGAAACCCGTCAGCCTCGTATAGTTGTCTGCTCTTGTTTTTGAGCTGCGGAATGCCTAATCGCTACGATAATTAATCGTTGCCTCGTCCATTCCTAGCAAGTTACAAATATTTTTAATATTATTACACGCTTCACGAACGCTTCAGGTGCCATCGCGCGTTATTTGAAATACCTTGGGAATCTTTAATAAAAGCAAAACATTCTGAAAAATATTTAATCAGTATCTCTCGCATCATAATAATCTATAGGAAAAATAATCTAAAGTGATATTAATATTTGTTCATATGAAAATAACTCTGGTAAAAAATAATTTTCATTTCGTTTTCGTTAATAATAGTACGCGTAGCACAGTTTTTAATCTCAAAAATCCTATATCTCTTTTTAAATGCGATTTCACATTGATATATATATTTCTGTGATATTTCCGTCCCTTTTAATAGTGTTTGCCGGAAAGCACTGCTCATCGGATCCGTTTCAGTCAATATGTATCGTCCTCTTTCCTTTGCCTACAATCAGTGACGAATTCCTGTTCGGAAATCGTTAACAGCAATTTGATTCAATTCCGCGTTTGCACTGATATGAGAGATGACATCATATTTTAATTAAATACGCTCATCACCAAAACGTTGAACGCTGAATCGGTATGTATTATTAATCTCATAAGAGCGCTTTCAATGAAAATTAGATTCCAACATTCCAACTCTGTACATTTGCTTAATTTAGAGTTTTAAACCTTTCATTCTTTATCATTTTATAGTATTCGAGAATAATGCGTTTATTACAGTCGAAAAAAGGTAACATTAACATTTTATCCTCCTGCGGATTAATGTGAGATCAAATTTTCTTGTGTTAAGTTACCCTGGAAAACCTGGAAAACATCTGGAATTTTTAGGGAATTTTTTTCAAAGTCAGGAAATTTTTTTGAGCATACTTATTTTTTTTTAACAAATTAAATAACCAGGGCAGTGACTTAATGGGAAAACCGAAAAAGACCGGAAAATAACCGCATAGGTATATAATTGAAAAATCGGGAATGATAAAATAGTAATAATAATTTTATAATTTAAAAATCGCAGTAAAATTTAAGTTTTCATTTTTTTAATAATTATCTAATATATATGATTTGAATTGAAGTTTCAAACTTATAGTGTGACGATTTTTTCACATTTATTGAAATAAAAATTAAAAAAAAAAAAATGTTTCCAATGTTCCCAAAATCCAAAATGTTTATTTATTTGTTATGAACAGTTGCCCAGGATATTAAGAGATTTTATAGAATTAAAAGGAATTTTAAAGAGAATTTACAAGATTGCAAAAGATTTTTAGTGATTTTAAGAAATTTCAAGGGATTTCAAGAGATTTCAGAAGATTTATAGTGATTTTATGGAAGTTCAAAGGATAAAAGGATTTGAAAGATTTAAAAGAATTCCAAGTTTTAATTTTATTTCCTCCAAGTTTGAATCAATTCCTTGAAATTTCTTAAAATCACTTTAAATGTCTTGAAATCTTTTTTGGAGATCCTTTAGAAATCCATTGAAATTCCTTACAATCACTTGAAATCTCCTAAAATCCCTTTAAATACATAAATATATAATATTAATTTATAAATAAATTAATTAAATATATAAATATAAATCCTTCAAACACTTTTAAAATCCCTTGAAATCTTGTGAAAACTCTTGAAAACTGTTTTCCAAATCTTTTAGAGTTTCTTAAAATTTCTTGAAATCCCTTAAGTTTTCTTATAATTTAAAGAAAATTTCAAGAGAAATACTTTTAAATTCTACAAAATCCTTCGTATATTTCTAAAAAGCTTTTAAACCCCCTTTAATTCCACAAAACGTAAAATTTCTTTTAGAAAATGTTTAAAACTTTTAAAATATTTAAAAATATTTTAAATTCCTTCAACGCAATACTAATATGAGAGAAAGTAGATATTTTAATTTTTTTCATTATAAAAAAACACCATTTTACAATTTTTTGCTCTATTGTGTTATAGGACATTTAAAATGAAAGTCATGAATTAAAATAAATCTTTGCGCTATGCAGTAAGTATAAATATGTTTAGTTAACCACCCCTAGTAGAAATTGGTCCTAGTTTCACGCAAGTTTCTAGTCAATTTTTCCCTACGTCTGGTTAGCACTCAACTAGGAAACTTGTCAGTTACTAGTGAGGAACGTAACGCTGCTTCGAGTGAGGAATTGACTAGTGACTAGGAAATCTAGGAGGAATCTAGTTAGTTATCACTGTTAACAATTTTTATCTGAAATTTAATTCATTTATTTAAATTTGAATTGAACATATTAGAAATATCAGAAAAGACAAATTTTCAAATTTTGTGAAAAAAATAAATATTCAATCAAATTAAATTTGTTTAAATAAAATTAATTATTGGATTTTTAATCACATATTTGTTGAATTTATTTAAAGAATATACAGGAAATAGTAGTTAGTTTGTATCTAGGTACAGACAAGGAAAAACTAATCTTGTATTGAATGAGGAAATTTTATTGATTACTAGTCAAGGATTTCCTCATTCAAATCTGGTTCAGGAAATTCTAGTTAGGTTCTAATTAGGCACTGCCTAGTTTCTCTAGTCTAGTTTTTCCACATTTCAGCCCTACGAGTTACTTGAGAGTGTTAAGAAAAAACTAGATAGGGACAGAAATTGGAAAACTTGATCGGGGATCTTACAAAATTCTGTATTCCATATTTGAACGTCCAAAAATGCAATAAATTTGAAAAACTAGAAAAAAAGAAATAAAAATAAAAAAATAAAAATATTGAATTAAAGACAATTAAACACAAAGTTAAATTCAATTTCCAATTTCCGCAAAACTGCGGAAAAGTAGAATTAAAAGAGTGGATTGAAACCCTTTTTTTTTCTCAGGGAATCGACTATTTTTCTTCGGATTGCTCGACCGATAAGTTGTTATCACCGTGATTCGAGGAGGTTTTTTTCTCTGTCTTTCCCTCAACATCGGGAACTACGTTTGAACGAGAAAACCGTGAAAGGACTTCTTTGCTTTCTCACTTGTAGACTCGTTGATGGAGGGTAGGTGCGCGCGGCAGCTAATTCATAACTCCGTTCACGCCTCCCTGATTTCTCCTCGGGTTCATATTGTCATGCTCGATCTCCCGACGTGCCACAGCGCAAACTACCGCAATACCGCATCGACATGTATGCTCGTACGTGCACGAATTGGTACACGCGAAGGAGTTTATACTCACGCGAGGAATGTTCGCGCTCAGAATGCAATGTGAACAACATACATTTTATTATCGTTATTCCTTCACCCCGTAGCCATCGCGAAGCGTACAAATCCTGCTTCTCCTCTGCAACGTGCAAGCACAGGTTTCTCCAGTGATGGGACATCGAAAAAAAAAAATATCGATGTTTTAGATCATCAATAAATCGAAAAAGTGGGCATTGATGACAAAAACATGAATATCGGGGTCTCAACATCGATATTTTCGATAATTCGATGTTGATAATACAAGAACGAACGCGCATTTACTTGAAAATCCTTAAAAAATTCACGAAAACCTTCAAAATCATTAATCTCTTGAAATCCATATTAAAATTCGTGAAAATCTCTAAAAATTCTTAGAAACCTCTTGAAATCCATGGTTAAAATTCGTGAAAATCTTTAAAAATTTCTAGCAACCTCTTGAAGTTTCTTAAAATTTAAAATCTCTTAAAATTATTAGAAATTTCATGAAATTCCATGAAATCCTTAAAAATTTTACAAATTCTTTTAAAAATTAGAATAATCGCTTGAAAATACTTAAAAATTAAAAAAAAAACCTTCAAAATCATTAATCTCTTAAAATCTATGTTAAAATTCTTTAAAATCTCTAAAAATTCCAAGAAACCTTTGAAAATCTTTGAAATCGCTTGAAATTCATGAAAATCTCTTAAAATTTCCAAAAACTTCTTGAAATTCTTTTAAATTCTACGATAACAATTAAAATCCCTTTTATATCCTTTAAAATCCATTAAAATTATGAGAAATGCCTTCGAATTCCATGAAATCCCTTAAAATTACACAAAAATTTTCAAATTCATAAATCTTCTGAAATCCACGTTAAAATTTATGAAAATCTCTAAAAATTCCTAGAATTTTTAGATTAGAAATCTGGTCAAATTCCATGAAATCCTTAAAAATTTTACAAAATCATTTAAAAATTAGAAAAACTCTTGAAATCTTTTAAAATTATTAAAAATCTCATAAAAATTCATCAAATTCCTAAAAATTCCACAATATCTTTTAAAAATCGACTTTCTTGAAAGCCCTTAAAAATGTACAGCCTTTGAAATCCTTTTAAATTCTACTAAATATTTTAAAAATTGTAAAAATCTTTTGAAATCTCTCCATAAAATTCCATGACAAACATTAAAATCTCTTAAAATTCCTAGAAAATTCTTGAAATTTTACGGTAACATGGAAAATCTTTTTATATCTTTAAAATCCCTTAAAATTATTAGAAATCTTATCAAATTCCATGAAATCCTTTAAAATTCTCACAAAATTTTTGAAATATCAGAAAAATCTTTTGAAATCACTTAAAATTATTAAAAATCTCATAAAATTCCTTAAAACCCCATAAAACTCTTACAAACCTTTTGAAATTCCTTAAAACTTCAAGAAACACTTAGAAATCGCTTAAATTCGTTGAAATCTTTAAACAATTATTTAGAAACCTCTTAAAATTCATTAAAAATTTCAAAACATTTAGAATTTCTTAAAATCCCTTAGAATTTTTAAAAGTCTTTTAAAATTCCATAAAATTCTACGAAGTTTTTTTTTAAATCCTAAAAATCTCTTGAATTTTGTAAAAAATCATTAGAAATCTCATTAAATTACACAAAATATTTTAGGAATAAAAATCTTTTGAATTCTCTTAAAAATCCTCGAAATTTCACGAAAAAATTAGAAATCGCTTAAAATTCATTGGAATCTCTTTTAAAGCTCTCAGAAACTCCTTAATATTCCTAAAAATTTCAAAACATTCAAAATCACTTAAAATTCCTTAGCTTTAAAAAATCTCTTCAAATTTCATGAATTTTGTTAAAATTCCACAAAAATATCCTGAAATCCTTTCAAATTCTACGAAATATTTTAACAATCCTAAAAATCTTTAGAACTTCATAAAAATCACTTGAAAATTCTAAAAAAATCCATTAAAATTCCTAGAAACCTCTTGAAATTCCTCTCTAAAAAAAGTGATGTAACGAAATGTTCCTAAAATCACCCACACATTATTGTTTGAAACCCGCTCTCTGAATCAGCGAAATTTCACTCGTTTTTAAATGACTTGAAGTTGTAAGAAGTAAAATAAATAATCGTGCGAGTGTTGGTCTGATAGTTTTGTTATAATAATAGATAACTTTTATTGAGATCTTATTCTCGATTTGATCGTTAAGATTATGTTATAGATTACAAGATAATTCGATTACGTTCAAGGTCATCATAAACCGAGTAGTCAGTGAACGTCATAATTAAATGAAAAAGTGTAACTTTCAATTTATACGAGGTATCAATAAATAACATCAATCGTATAATAATAATTATCATTATTACCCTATATATCTGTCTGCACACCTGTGAACTTTTCATGTGAAGGAATCTAGATTTTCAAAAGCACTTCTTGCATTTATTTATGCTATTTATGCTATCTAGGCTATCCGCGCAAAAGTATTTAAAAATCGCCAAGCCAGTTATCGCATTAGCAGGTATAATGTATTCACATTCGATTAAATCCATGACTCATGTTGTATAAGCACTATCACGTTCTATCTACTCTATATTTTCTCACTGGCTTACAAGTCGGAGTCATAAAATTCATTCATAGAGAAAACAAACGTGTATGACCTATTGATGCAAATCTTTTCTTATTTGTTTATTGTTTCTTGCAAAGAATATGGAGAACGTGTGGATATACATTTACATGTTCAAAATTAAGAGAAAATCACTTCAATGTTCTTTTCGTATTTTCAGATACGAATAATAAAAAATTGTATAGAATTTTTTATTTTGAAAGTAGCTCTCTGTATTGGGTTGAAGTTTCAGACGTCTAGTCTGACGATTTTTTATTTTAATATTCATTGGAATAAAAATATTGTCAAAAATGTTTACAAAACCTATAATTTTTATTTATTTACTGACAAAAATTTACCCAGCGTTTTCTGGGATTTTAAGAGAAGATTTAAAGAATTAAAAAGAATTTAAAGGAATTTTAAAAAAACTTTAAACGATTGCAAAAGATTTTAAATGATTTTAAGGACTTTTTCAGGATTTCAAGGATTTTTTTTTAATTTGGATTTCCAGAAATGTTGCGGATCTTATGAAATTTTTGTGTGATTTTCTGGAATTTAAGGGACTGCAAGAAATTTGAAGGGACTTTACCAGCTTTTATAGGATTTTGAAGAAATTTAATGGGATTTTATAAAATTTTAAAGGATTTCACAAAATTATACGCTATTTTTGAGGATTGTATGAAGACATAATTTTACGATATTTTTTGGGATTTTAAGTAATTTTAAGGGATTTAACAATGTTTTATTGGACAATAAATAATTTTAAGGACTTTTAAGAGCTTTCAAGGGATTTCACGAGATTTCAACATATTTCAATAATGAACTCCATGAAATTTTGAATTATTTCAAACTATTTGAAAATATTTTAAGGGATTTCATTTGATTTCGTCTAATTAGAATCAATTCCTTGAAATTTTTTCCTTCCACTCACTTGACATCTCTTGAAATTCCTTGAAATTCCTTAAAGTCACTTAAAATCTGATGAAATCCATGTCTTTTAAAATCTTGTGGAATCCATAAAAACCTCTGTATTATTTTCTTAATAACTCTTCAAACTCTTTTAAAAATACCTTAAAATCTTTAATACCTCAAATATCCTTAAACTGTTTTGAACTTTTTTAAAAAATCCTTTGAAGTTGCTTAAAATCTCTTGAAATCCCTTAAAATTCTCTGAACTTCCTTAAAACCAAATGAAATTCCTTAAAATCACTTAAAATCTCTTAAAATCCCGGGCAACTCTGGGTAAATTTCTGCTAGTAAATAAATAAAAATAAAAAATGTTTTTTGGAACTCTTTTTGATATTCTTAATCTAATAAATATAAAAAATAAAATAAAAAAAAACTCCGTCAGACTGGACGTCTGAAATTTCAATCCAATGCTCTCTGTGATTTTCTTGGAAGAATTATGTGCCTTGAATAAAGTAACTTTGCTTTTTTTCCAATAATATATTATGTAAAAGAAGATTGGCCGTCAAAGTCGAACGATGCGATGGTCTATGAAAGGTATTACGCTGTACAGGGAATTCGTGAAAGTTTTCTGCAATAGTAAAAGTCGGCTCCGTGTTCGGCCGCACATATCGGGAAATCGCCTTATCGAGTTTCCACGGCTGTCGACCTGACTGTTAGCAGCAATCACGTAACCTTGACTTGATCAAAGAAACGCTGCCTCTAATCACCTCGACGTGCCACTTTGTCATGTAAAGGTTTTTATATTGTTTCGGGAACACGCCGGCTTTTCTTTAGCGCGAGAAAACAATTATCGAAAGGCATCCGGGAAATGGAACGTGTTTCTTTTCAATAACAGCTAGTTTTCAATTTTACACGTTTTCGCAAATCGAAATAATTTGTAGAAGACGATTCTAAGAGGAATTTTTCATTTAAAGAAACAATACCATATGAGTTCAATATGAGTACAATATGAGTTCAACAAATGTGTTAATTTGCAAGTGAAGAATTTATCATAAAGAAAAATAACAGAAATTCAATAAAATAACAAGAAATAATAAAAAAAAAGAATAAAAAAAAGAAATAATAAGAAATAATAAAATAATAAGAAATCAATAAATAATCATAAAGTGTCTATGACTTTAAAGGTGAAGAAATTTACAGTTGGCTTATTAAGCTGAAAAAAATTAATGTTGCTTTTAGACTTGAAATGATTTGAATTATATTTTCTGACACTTTTGTGACGATTTGAAATATGGATGTCACAACCGCAATTGGTGGTTTAATGGGACTGTTTACAACTATATAATTGTTTGTGGTATAATTTCAATCTGCAGTAAGAAGTGTTTCGATATAGTACATGGAATTGTAATAAAGAAAAATGTTTTCTTACTTGCTATTTACCATTTCTGTTCCATATAGAATATATGGAATATATATAGAAACAGAATATATTTTTTATAGACTTCTGATATAATTATAGTTTTGGATAGACTTTTAATTATGCTTTCATATTTATGTAAATAAGGCCTTTTATGAAAAGATTAAAGAGTTCTTTCTGATTTTCTGTACTTTAGAAACGAGATCTGAGTTGCCAACTAATTTTAAGGAATTTTTAACAAATTTCAAAAAAAAAAAAAAAAAAAAACCAAAGTAGTTTCAAAATTCTCAAATAATTTCAAAATATTTTTAATGAATTTAAGAAATTTTAGAAAATTCAGATGAGTTTTAAGATTTTCAAGAGATTTCATAAAATTTCGAGACATTTGAATAATTTTCAAGAATTGCAAGTGATTTAAATCGATTTAAAAAGATTTAAAGGATTTTAAAGAATTTGAAGAAATTTCTAAGAGACCAAAGGATTTCAAAATATTTTAAGTGATTTTAGGAAGTATCAAGAGATTTCTAATGATTTTCAAGAAATTTCACAGGATTTCAAAAGATTTCAAGTGATTTTAAGAAATTTTACGGGATTTCAAGAGATTTTACATGATTATAAGGAATTTCAATGGAATTTGAGCGAATCAAAACGATTTAAAGGATTTTAAGGGATTTTAAGAGATTTCGAAGAGATCTCAAATGATGTTAAAGAATTACTAAAGATTTGATGGGATTTAAAAAAAATTAGAGGGACTTTAAGATTTTAAGGAATTTAAAAAAATTAAAAATTTTTAATTTTAATATTTAAAAATTATATTTAAAAAAATAAATTACAAAAATTTGTTAAATTAAATTACAAAATTTTTAAAAAAATTCGTTAAGTATTTCAAGAGATTTTAAACGACATTAAAGAATTTTAAAGGATTTCAAGAGCTTTCAAGTGATTTTAAGAAATTTTGAAAAACTCAAAAAAATTTCAAGGTTTTAAGTAATTTTAAAACATAAAAAAAGTTTTTGGATTCTTTAAAATCTGTTAAATCTCTTGAAATCTCTTGAAATCTTCTGAAATTTATTGAAATCTCCGTTGAAATATTGTGAAATCTTTTGAAATCCTTTGAGATCTCTCAAAAATTCTGGAAATCCTTTGAAATTCCTTCAAATCTTTTGAATTATTTGAAATCTTTAGAAAAAACTTAAAATTTTTTTAAATTTCTTTTATATTATCTGCCAACCGCGGATTGAAGTATTTTCAAGGGATGTAACAATATTTTAAAGATATCAAGATATCTTAAAGGATTTCAATAGATTTTAACTGATTTTAAAGAATTTGAAGGGATTTCACAATATTTCAAAAATATCAAGACTTTATATAGGATTTTAAGTAATTTTAAATGATTTTGAGGAATTTGTAAGGAATTATAAAAAAAATTAAAAATAGTTCCAAAATTTTCAATTGGTTTCAAAATATTTTAAAGTATTTTAAGGTATTTTTAATGATATGAAAAAATTTCAAAGGATTTTGAATTATTATCAAGCAATGTAAGAAGTTTCAAAAGATTTCAAAGATATCAAGATACCTGAAAGGATTTTAGGAGATTTTAAGCGATGCTTAAAAAAGTAAGTCAAAACTGTTAAATCTCATGAAATATTCTGAAATTTGTTGACATCTCTTGAAATCCTGCGAAATATTTTATGTCCTTTAAATTCTTGAAATCTTTTAAGACATTTTGAATTTTCTAAACTTTTTGGAAATATCCTAAAATCTTTCAGACATTTTTTGAACTCTATAAAAACTGTTAAATCTCTTGAAACATATTTCTATAAAATCTTTTAAAATGCAATCTGCAATCTCCTAAAATACTTTAAAAAAAAGACTTTGAAATCTTTTGGAATTCTTTGAAATTATCTGAATTCTTTTAAAATATTTTATAATTCATTTTATATCCTTAAAATTATACTCTCATCACTCTTCCATTTTATTAAAGAAGCAGATTTTATGACAGAATTGTTTTCGATACAAAAATAAAATTATATTGTAGATTAAGATATTCTAAAATAAGATAAAAAAAAAAAAAAACAATATTCTAGTACTTTAAAATGGAACATGAATATGACCTCGAATATGACTTAATCATTTTTTATCTCGTGGCTTAAATTAGAGGGACTTTTGAAAGATAGTGATTAACTTGGCCTCAGCGGAAGCTCTCGGGAATTGCACGAGATGCGTTACTCGAGGTAATTAACGTGCGCATACCTTGAATAATATATTGTCGTATACTGGGCACACAGGACGACTGACTCCTTTATATGGTAGCCGAAAGTTTGCGTCGGTATGAATTTCCCCATGTGAGGTAGGCCCGTCAGCGACAACGACGACGACAATGAAGTCGGTGACGAAGACTCGAGAAAGTTTGTTAAACTCGCAAGGATAATGCGATTCGCAATCTAATTATTGTTTATCCGCTAGGAGGCAAGGCGACAGCATACCCGTTGCTGTCGAGGGAGAAACGTTAACCGAAAGAAAACTTCCTGTGGTGATGATACAATTGTATCGCTATCATACACTTTCAAAGAAGTTGCCTTATAATAAATTTGATGTCAAAGCGCATTATTAAAATTTACGAGAGTAATATTACAAAAATATCTTGTCGCGTCTTGTGAGGTTTTCAAATGATAAAAATCATTGTTTTATTATACAGGGTGGCCAGAAGATTCAATTTTTCTATTTCCCTGACATTTCCCTGAATTTCAGACAAATTTCCCTGACAGAAAAGTATTAAAAATGCGAATAGATTTTCAATAATAATACTATTTAAATATTTTTAAAATTTCGTATAATTTCACTTTAAATATTTTGAAATTTAAAATTCATAAAAATCTGTAAAATTGAAAACCTTGGAAATTCTCTTAAAATTCATTGAAATTTCATGAAATTCCTAGAAACATCTTAAAATTCGACGAAATCTCTTCAAATTTATTAAGATTTCTTGAAATCCCTTCAGTTTTCATTATTCCTTTTAAAATTCCTCAAAATCATTTGAAATACTTTAAATTCCACGAAAAACTTTTAAATCTTTTAAAATTCCTAAAAATCTCTTAAAATTTCCTATAATCATTCAAAATTCCATAGAATATTTTCAGAATCTCTTGATATATTTTAAAATTCCACAAGGAAATTTAAAATCCTCAAAAATGCATCAAAATCTCTTAAAATTATTGGAAACCAATTGAAATCCCTTACATATTGAAACCCCTTAAAATTCGCTGAAATCTTTTGAAATTCTTATAAACATCTATAAATTTCTTCAAATTCCACTGTACCTAATATTTAAAATTCCATGAAATCCTTTACAATTATTTTACAAAATCTTTTAAAATGTCAAAAAATTATCTACAATTTTTACAAGCTTCTTAAAATTCTTTAGAGTTCCACTAAAAACTTTTAAAATCCTTTAAAAGATGTAAAAACCTCTGAAAATTCAGATTCTTGAAAACCTCTTGAAATTCCTCAAACTTCAACAAAATCTTTTATAAAACATAAAAATTTTGTGAAATCCTTTAAAACTCCATGAGGAAAATTTAAAATCCTTAAAATCACTTTAAAATAATCAAAATTTTTTTTAAATTCTTACAAGCCTTTAAAAATTTTAAGAAATTTGAAGGGATTTTAAAAGGATTAGAAGAATTTAATGATTTTTAAGAAATTTCACAATATTTAAGAAGATTTCATGTGATTTTATGGAATTTTAAGGGATTTAAAAAGATCTAAAGGATTTTAAGAGATTTTACATGATTTTAAAAAATTTCAAAGGATTTCAGGAGATTTAAATGATTTTAAGGAATTTCAATAGAATTAGAGCGACTCAAAACGATTTAAAGAATTTCAAGGGATTTTAAGAGATTTCGAAGAGAATTCACACGATTTCAGAAGATTTCAAGTGATTTTATGAAATTTTAAAGGATTTTAAGGGATTTAAAAGAGATTTTGAAGAGATTTTTTTTCTAAATCCTTTACAATTCCACGAAAAACAAAAATCTCCTAAAATACATAAAAATCTTTTAAAATTTTTCAAAACTTTCAAAATTCCCTAAAATTCCACAAAATTTTTTAAAAACAATAAAAATCTCATGAAATCCTTTACAATTTCATGAGGAACATTAAAATCCCTTAAAATCACTTTAAAAAATCAAAATTCCTTAAATTTTTTACAATCTTTTTAAAATCCTTTAAAATTCTTAAAGGAACTTTAAAATCCTTTAAAATTCTTCAAGGAACTTTAAAATTCCTTAAAATTCTTTGAATTCCCTAAACTTCCTTAAAAATCTCTTAAAATTTCATGAAGTCCTTTAAAATTCAACTAAAGCTTTTAAATATTATACAAATCTCTTGTAATCACTTTAAATTTCTAGAAACATCTTAAAATCCTTTAAAATTATTGAAAATGTCTTGAAATTATTAGAAACCTAGGGAATTTCAAAGAATACCTGGAAATTAATTATAGTCCTTCGAAATCCTTGGATAGTTTCTAACATTTGTTAAGTAAACTATAAAAGTTATATAATATGTATTATAATACAAAAAAAAAATAATAATAATAATTTAGCATAAATGTCAATTTCTATTTTCCCTGACATCTACTTATAGCATTTCTCTGACATTTCCCTGACTTCCCTGACATGTGGCCACCCTATTATAGTAATCTGTCAACTTCGAGTCACAGATCGCTACTCAAAATTAAAAAATTAAAAATAAAGGTAAAATTGCTTGCTCACTTGTGTAGAAACAACACTTCTTTCTGTTGTTGTGTTGTTGGCAGTTGATGAACCTTACCTGAAACAAATAAGAAGATAATTGATTAAAGATTGAAAAATGATAACAATGAACATTCTATACAAAAGAGAATAAGACTGGAATAAACAGATAATGAAACCATTGTATTTACTCAGAAAACTCGATTAAAAAAGCTAATCGTCGATTTATTGTTTAAAGTTCTCTGGAGAACACTTCTCCTTTCTAAACATGCCGCTGATAACGTAAAGCCACTTATATTCAAGTTACTATATGACTTCCATCTGTAGAATGTGAATGAGAGCAGATATTTTTCCACTGGAAGGTTATTGACGCTTCGGTGAAACTCATTATCCGTTTTATATTGCGAGAAGTGATGAATACAAACGATAAATTGCTCATTGTTTATACCAAGGCGAGAGAAAATGGCAGACAATTGAAAAGTTAAAAAATTACGAGCGGGTATATCATATTTTCTATGTATTATAGTAAGTAAAATATGAAATTTCATAAACTAACAGAGACTTTGTAAAGAAAGAGATAAATCAAATTTTATGCAGCCATAAAGATATAATTTTTGACATTGTTATTTCCAGTGTAAATTGAATTACAGTATACAATTTAACCCTAATTAAAGGAGCTTTGATTTTACGAATCAAATGAAAACATGGATGTTTGTTCAGGTTTGTCGAGGGCGAGAGAAATTCTGAAAATGATAATAATTGTCACTGGCATTAAAATTGAACAATGGTGTGTCACGTGCTTGTACAATAGCTTTCATTGCTCGGGAGTACAATGAGTCAGTGGTACCAACATGAAAGTCTTTGTATGAAATATCTCGTATTATTTATTCTATATAAATAAGCTCAGCATTGCCCCTATGTCGAGTTGTATTCTCTTTGCAGAGGCACGAGGAAATGCATACGGTATTTTTTAAATTGTAACCCTCAACATAATATCAAGTATGGTACTACCTCAGGCCAATGGATAGAGACTTTCCAATCTCTATCTTCGCGTGATTTACTGCTCGCTTCCTCTCTTTTCACCGTGCAAATTCTCTCAGCATCACGATTGTAGAAAAATTTCTTTCATTAAATGGTGTTGTATTACTTAATGGACATGTTTAGTCCAGAAAACATGATTCGAAAGTCGCAATAATTACTGTTATTGTGCACAATTCAATTCAACCCATTTCTTGAATTGTGGCTTTTTTTGTAGCCCCGGTCGGGGCCAAGCCACGAGGCCCGATTTTCTCCCTGTCTCCCTGTTTCCTTTGGTCTGGCAAATCGGGATTTAAAGGATTTTGTGATTTAAAGGAATATCATATGAAATTTAAGGACCTTCAAGGGATTTAAATCTAGTCTCTCAACCTAAATTAATAGGAATTTGACTGATTGAATTCGTAGCTTTATATTTGACTACTGAATTCGTAATTTCTCCACTTTCTGCTGAATGAAGTAGTAACAATAATTTTATCCATGAAATTCCCGAAAATTTCCCGTATTTTTCCCGCAATATTAAAATTGATTTAAAAATTGTATTTTTTTGTTTTTTAATAATTTTTAAGAATTTAAATTTTTAGTAAGAAAAATGAGAGAGGGATGATGGAGGGGGAGAGGGGGAGGGGTGTAGGGAGAAGGAGGGGGAGGTAAAACCATGTTTTTCGGGTTCGCAGGGGGTCACAAAACGTGAAGATTTAACAAAAAATGGGGGGTTTAATTTTACTCAAATATAATACATTCTCTCTGATCACAATGTAAAAAGGTGAAAAAGTAGTTTTTAATCAAAGGATGAGAAATAGGTTTCAAAAGAGTTTCATGACTTTTGTAAGATCCTTTTTAATCAGGATTATAGAATTGCAGGAGATTTAAACCGATTTAAGAAAACTTTAAGGATTTTAAAGAATTTGAATGGATTTTAAAAGAATGAAAAGAATTTAATGAGTTTTAAGAAATTTCACAAGATTTCAGAACATTTCAAGTGATTTTAAGAACTTTGAAGGGATTTTAAAAGAATCAAAAGAATTTAATGGTTTTTAAGAAATTTCACACGATTTCAGAAGATTTCAAGTGATTTTAAGAAATTTGCAAGGGATTTTAAAAGAATCAGTTGAATTTAATGATTTTTAATAAATTTCACAAGATTTTAGAAGATTACAATTGATTTTAAGTAATTTTAAGGGATTTTAAAGAATTTGAAAAAACCTAAAGGATTTTAAGAGATTTTACATGATTTTAAAAAACTTCAAAGGATTTCAGGAAATTTAAATGGTTTTAAGGAATTTCAATGGAATTAGAGCGACTCAAAACGATTTAAAGAATTTTAAGGAATTGAAGAGATTTCAAAGAGATTTCAAGAATTGAAAAAGAAATTAAAATTAATTATTAGTTAAAGAATTACTAAAGATTTGACGAGATTTCAGAAGACAGGATTTGAAGATTTTAAAAAATGCATGTTAATATTATTCTTTACCAGCAGAATTTTTAAGAGATTTTTAGTGAATCTGGGGAACTGCAATTTTAAAAGATTTTAGAAAATTGAAAGGATATTAAGAGATTTGAATAGATTTTAACGAATTTCAAGATATTTCGAACGATTTAAAAAAATAATTTTATAGAAGTTGTCGGAATTTAATAAAAGATTTTAGAAAACTTATATTTATCTTTCAAATTCGTCGTATTTATAAAGAGATTTCGTAATTTAATTACCACTCGAGATTCTAAAAATATTCTAAAATACTAAAGCGTTTTCATAAAATTTGATTAATTATAACCCCAATTGTTAAATTATTTTTTAATTACTGTTTAGATTAGTAATCAGTAAGAGTTCGCAAAGCTTACATGGAAAATTTTTTCTTCTTGCAAAAGAGACGAGACTTAAAATTTTATTGCTTTAAAATGTTCCATTTAATGTCAAAAGAATTCCAAAAATGTTTCATATACCTACCCATTTGGGTTCACCCTCCAAATCAACCCCAAAGCACCGAAAAAATGAAAATGAAAAAAAAAAAATCCCCAAACTTCAAAACCTAGAATTTTATTATTTTAAATGGTTCCAATTAAAGTCGAAAGAACTCCAAAAAAGTTTCAACCAACTATTCCTATTTTGAGGGTTGAAAATCAACCCTCAAAATTAACCCCTAAGCACAAAAAAATTATAATTCCCCTAACTTCGAGAACTAAAATTTTATTGCTTTATATGATTTCATTTAATATCCAAAGAAGTTCAAAAAAGTTTCATCCGCCTATCTCTCTAGGATCACCCTCAAAATCAACCCCTGAGCACAAAAAAATTATAATTCCCCTAACTTCGAGAACTAAAATTTTATTGCTTTATATGATTTCATTTAATATCCAAAGAAGTTCAAAAAAGTTTCATCCGCCTATCTCTCTAGGATCACCCTCAAAATCAACCCCTGAGCACAAAAAAA
>CAJFCP010000087.1:1576914-1618552 GCA_904066005.1 Synergus itoensis
ATCATTAAAAATCCCCTGATTTCGAGACATAACATTTTTTGGTAATTCTAGAAGGATTAAATGGAACCATTAGAACAATAAAATTTTAGGACTCGAAGTTTGGAGATATTTAAGGATTTTTTTAATACTTAAGGGTTGTTTTTGAAACCTCTTTGGATTTTTACATTCTCATCAGAGAGAATGTATTATTTTTAATGCTTAAGGGTTTAATTTGTGGGTGATACTAGAGAGGTATGGATGAAGCTTTTTTTGACTTCTTTAAAAATTAAATGGAATAATTTAAAAATTAAAATAAATTATTATAAATTAAAATATCATGACTCGTTTCTCATTCGAATCTATATTTAGTTTATTAAAATGTCAAGGACTTAATTACGCGCATCTGATAAAAGACTCAAAATATACTCATCAATAAGTACTAAAAAAGACATCGCGATATTTGTGAAAGAAGTCATTAATCTCGCATTTATATGAATATCCGGAACGATCAAGTTGGCCGATCTAAGATCGCTATAAATTTACTTTTAGCCTGGAGCTACAAAAACCGGACATGGCGACTGGTTTGATTAAGAGTGCACAAGAATGATAATAATAACAGGATAATAGAGGCTTGTACTTAATATTACTCGACAAGGCAAAATTAAAGTTCAATTCGTCCGAATATATTACACAATCGACAATTTGTTCTCACGTGTCCGGAATCCAATTTAATTTGAGAGGCGAGAAAAGTTTTTTGGTGTAGACAATATTTTCATAAATTTATATATAGACCTCGCTTATATAATTCAAGCAAGGTATATTAGTTTATTAGGTATATTATTTTATTAGGTATATAGTTAGTAAAAAATTGTTTGTTTTCTTTGCTTCGTTAAAGTGATTACGAAACGGTGAGATCACTTGTATGCATACATATTATACTTTGAAAATCATCTATTAAACTATTATAATTGTAAAGCAATTTATTAATAAAAAATTGCATGTAATTTCCAGTTGTAATTCCAGAGTGAATGATTTCGCTGCAGGTAAATGCATAAAATTTTTTTTGATCAATAAAAATGCTTATAATGACATTTCTGATAGCATATTGAACGAGATGGATATAATTAAATGGTTTCTACATTAAAAGCTTTCAAGTTCCATATCCAGCTTTTACCCTGCAATGTTTATCGATAAATATTAAACTTTTCTGTTCGCAAACTATATCAAAGTAAATGTCAGGGGAAAATAATATTTTACTTTGTCAATATTAAGAGGAAAGTTGATATGAAAACGAGAAATAACTGGCCCTATAAGATTTATTAAAAATACAGGTTTATCGAAAAATATAAAATTAGTGATAATATAAAAATATAAAATATGTGACAAATAATCGTTAAAAAATCGTAAAAAAAAAAGATTTTACTTTGGACCGTAATATAAGATAACGACTTTTTTATTATCAGATTTAGGTTCGGTATAAAAAATATAGGTACTTGCAATAAGTGTTGAGAAAAGAAAGATTTCTATAAAATGTTTGGCCGTATGAAAAGAAAAAAAGTTATAAATAAATATGATAAATATAATAAATATAAAAAGAATTGAAATAACTAAAAGTTTTTATAATCCCCCGAAAACTTAATTCTTTTGAAATCGTTAAAAATATTTTAAAATTCTTTAAAATCCATTAGAATTCCTTAAAACCACTTAAAATATCCTGAAATCTCTTCAACTTCATTGAAATTTCTTAAAATTATTTAAAAAGACTTGAAATTTCCTGAAACTCTTTAAACTCTCTTAAATTCTTTCGAAATTCATTGAAATTCCTTACAATCGACTTAAATACCTTAAAATATCTTGAAATTCCCTAAAAATCACCTAAAGTCTTCATGAAAACCCTTGAAATTCGTTAAATTCACTTGAAATCCCTTGTAATTTCCTTAAAATCACTTTAATTCTTAGAAACACTTAATCATTGAATTCTTAAACACTTCCGAATGTTTTTGAAATCCCTTCAAATTCTTTAAAATCATTTAAAATCTTTCTAAATTTCTCGAAATTCGCTAAAATATTTTGAAATCTCTTTAAATTTTTACAAATTCAGTAAAACCTTTTTAAATAACTTTTAAGTAACTCGATATTCTTTAAAATCACCAAAGATGCCTTAAAATCTTATCAAATCCATTGCAAATCCTGAAACCTTTTTGAACCGATTTCTCATCTTCTTATTTAAAAATTACCTTTTCATCTTTTTTAAAAACAATATAGGTACTCTGATTACTGATATTAATTTATTTTTAAGGCATTCTTCGCAACTCAACTGCGCTATCTTTTTTTTTACTTAAAATTAAAACTTAAAAATGATTAAAAAATGTAAAAATACAGTTTTTAAATAAATTTTAATATTGCAACTGATTTTTGAATGTTTTGAAAGTCAAACTATGTGACAATTCTTACAAACATGAATCCAAACTTTGTGAAAATAAGGGAAAAAAGGGGAAAATTGGGTAAAAATTCTCGATTTTAGGGTTTTAAGGGGATATTACAAATTTAAGAGGAAAAGGGGGAAAAAAAGGGGATTAGGGAAAAAAGGGGACGGACTGGCATCCCTGAAATTACACATTTTGCAACCCACTATGCATTGTATGATGATTCTATCGTAAGAGGGACCATACATTTATAACCGGGCAAAATGCGGGAATTTTGTGAGCAAAATTTAGGACACCCTGATAACATTTTGCTGTCCTCATAGTAGAAAATTTCTGTTTTATTTCAAGAAATATTTTCTGCATATTCCTCATAATCTCGAACGAATACTAGAAACTTGATCGTTTTGCAATTACTAATCTAGTAGAGGAAGCTATAAACTCTAAGTACTCGAGTACTCGTTCGTGCTATACCGATGAACTTTTCAATTGTTTATTTCATTCCTGCCTTGTCAAGGTCAAGTGAATCTCCAAGATCAGTGTCGATCGACTAGGAGAGATAGTTTAATGGCATGGCTGTTCCTCTTGTCTGTAAGGATTTTACATTACATGTCATGTTTCATCATACATTTTCTGACATAATCATGCCTGCCTAAATCTTTTATTGTAATCTGTTTAACGAACAATACCATTGTCTCGTGACTTTCGATATTTCTCGTGTACCAAAGTTCTATTCTTACAATTCAACCCGGTCTGTAATGTCATTGTCTCTTATTATTTTTAGAAATCAATTTAGAAAGTCAAACGATTATATTACTCTATTATTATTACACTGAATCTAAAAGTATCATTTAAGTCCAGATCTGGATCAAACTGTGGCAAATAATTGACAGCTATATACCCAGTGGGCACAAGTGACAAAGGACCTTTTTCGAACATCCTAGAAACGTTTCTTGGACGTAAAAAATAAAAAATTTTTTTTTTATATTTAAATATAAAATTTTTATATATTTAATTTTTATATATATATTTTTATATATTTTTATATATTTAATTTTTATATATAAATATAAAATTAACTCAGAATATCCATTTTTCTTTCTATTTGGAAATCTTTCTTAAAATCCCAAGAAAGGCCGGATAAATTTCTGCTACATGAAAAAAATCATCATCAAGTTATCGAAATTTTCCTTGATTTCATCGATTTTATAAGCTACGTCAAAATTTTCCAAATATTTTATAAACTTTTTTAAAAATCTTCTCGTGAAGAATCCTAAAATAGTTCTCGAAATTTTCATTGACTCTCAACATCTCGACCAAGTCAAAAACGTTTCGACAACTGTTTTGGAATTCTTCACAAACAAATCTTCAGATTTTAGAAAAAGTTTATGAAATATTTGAAATGACTAATTTTTTCCGAGAAGTTGAAGACGAGATTAACTCCCGAAAGCCTTCCCAAGCAAAAATCCTATCAAAATTATTCAAATATCCCTACATGAAGCTTAAAATGAAGAAAATAAGGTGAAAATAGAAAGTGTGCAATTCTCGCAATAATCAGCATTTCTATCGATTCCTTCTGAGCGAAACACGTGGTCATGGAAAGTATTGTTATGTTGTTTCATCGATTGGCCGTCAATGGGAAAAGTTGGGTTAAAGTCTTAAGTACAGAAGTTAACGCGAGATCGTGGGATCAGGGCGCGGCCATCTAGAGTTACCTTGAACCAACAGACACGACGTAATGACTGTTGGATACTACGAGCTGACTAACGCGGTTTTTTTTAACTAAGTAATTTTTTTTTAATAACAAGCGAGTCTATTTCTCGATTTAGATAGCGTTGCGCTCACTTCAGCCCTTACTTATAACTCTCATCACACGTAAAATCATTTTCGTAACACCTCTCGTGCCCCCAGTCGATGTTTCCACACGGGATAATATTGACCTAGGTTATTATGTTATTATATTGAATTATTTATTATACCAGCAGATTTGAAACAATGTATGCGAGATTTTAGGGACATTTCATTACATCACTTTTTTTACAGAGAAATTTCAAGAGGTTTCTAGGAATTTTAATGTATTTTGACAATTTTCAAGTAATTTTTACGAGGTTCTAAAGATTTTTAAAATTTTTTGAAAGATTTCGTGGAATTTTAAGGTTTTTCGCGGAATTTTTACGGAATTCAATTTTAAAGGATTTCAAAATGTTTGTAGGAGTTTTAAGGTGTTTTAAGGCATTTTAAATTTTGGCCTAGAATTTCGAGGAATTTTAAGATATTTAAAAAGATTTCTAAGAATTGCGAGGGATTTAATGGAATTTTATGATATTTCTTATAATTTTAAGGGATTTCAAGAGATTTTTCTGATTTTTAAAAGGTTTTCTGAAAATTTTTATGAATTTCATGGAATTTGATAATATTTCTAATACTTTTAACGGATTTTAAAGTTTGTCAGGGATTTAGTAGAATTTAAAAGGATTTCAAGAAATTTTTCGATTTTTAAAAGATATTGTGGAATTTTTATGGATTTAATTGAATTTTATGAGATTTGATGAGATTTCTAGGAGATTTTAGGATATTTCGCGAAATTTTAACGGAATTCATGAAATTTTAAGAGGTTTTTTAAGATTCAGGAATTTTAAGGAATTTTAAATGTTTTGAAATTTTGAGAGAATAAAAAAAAAAATTAATTTATTAATTAATTTTAAGCGATTTTTAATGTTTTCGTGAAATCTTAAGGAATTTAAATTGTAAGAGTTTTATGGGGTTTTAAGGAATTTTATGAGATTTCTAATAATTTTAAGTGATTTCGAGAGATGTTTCTGATCTTTAAAAGATTTTGTGAGAATTTAAAAGGATTTCATGGAATTTGACGAGATTTCAAATGATTTTAAGGGATTTTAAATTTTATCATAGAATTTCCAGAAATTTTAAGAGAATTCAGGAGATTTTGATTTTAATGATTTTTAAAAGACTTTATCGCATTTTTAAGAGTTTTATTAAATTTTATGAGATTTGAAAAGGTTTCCGGGTGTTTTAAGATATCTCAAGTGATTTTAAATCTTGCTGTCAAGTTTGGAGGAATTTTAAAGGATTTCAAAAGGTCTCAAAGAATTTTAAGATACTTTAAAGAATTTTAAATTTTGTAATAAAATTTCCAAGAATTTTAAAGAAGTCAAGTGATTATAATAATTTTAAAAATATTCTACGGAATTTAAAAAAATTTCGTGAAATTTTATGAGATTCCTAATAATTTTACTGGAATTTAAAGGACGTAAAGGGACTTTAAATGTTATCGTTAAGTTTAAAGAATTTCAATAAGTTTTTGGGAATTTTAAGAGGTTTTCACGAATTTTAAACGAATTCAAGAGATTTTTATGAGTTTTAAAATACTTTATGAAGTTTAAAGGATTTTAAAGTTTGTCAGGTAATTTTATTGAGGGATTTAAAAAGGATTTCTATACATATATGATTTTAAAAAGATTTTGTAGAATTTAAAAGGATTTCAAAGGTTGTCGTAAAATTTAAAGGGATTTTATGAGACTTTTCTAATTTTTAAAAGGTTTTGTAGAATTTTTAAGGATTTCATGGAATTTTATAAGATTTCTAAGGATTTTAAGAAATTTAAAATATTTTAAAATTCCAAGAGGTTTTTTAGGAATTCTTAGAGATTTTTGCGACTGTAACTTGAGTTTCAAGAGATTTATGATTTTAATAGTTTTTGTGGATTTTTAAGGGATTTCAAGATGTTTCTGTGAGTTTTAAGAAATCTTAACGAATTTTAAGGGATGTCGAAGGTTTTCGTGAAATTTTTTTGCGCCATTAGTTTCTTTCTCTTCAGTCAACTTCAAGTCATTCAAAAATCAATCAGATTTGCAACAACAATGTATGCTAGATTTTCGAGACATTTCGTGACACCACTTTTTTAAGACAGGATAATTAGCTCTACTTTTATGAACATTTACGCATTGCATCTAACAATAGAAATTGTTCATTGTTTAATAGAGTTGATAAGGTTCCTATCATAAACAGTCTTACAAAAATCTATGTTTATAACATAAGATTTTAAAAAATTGTCATAAACATAAATTATTGACTATAATTATATGGCATGACATTCTAATCTGAATAAATATGTTTTAATCTATACTCTTGAGCCTCGGGATATTTCTACTATGTAATGGTAATCACAGCTGGTAAAACGTGCTATAATGAAATTCTGTAACAAATAAATTACAGAGAAACACACAGAGAAATCCTCTTTAAACTTTATCAGACACTCGGCGCTGTAACTATTCTCGTAAAGCCTGTACATTTTATATACTTTCTTCAATCCTTCCGCGATTAGCTGGTCACGAGCGATCGTGTACGTATGCATGCATAAACGTTAAAGAAATAGTCAGATAAAGAGAAGTAACATCTTTGAAAATCCTACTGACATTTTCTAGGGACCGTAGTTTAAGTGTTTATCGCATCGACAAGTAGTCGAAGGATGCATTCTACGTTGGCACGTCGTTCGGCAAAAGCGTTTGATAAATCTCATAAGACACTCCCAGCTTCCGTCGATACTGCCAGGGTCAATGAAATTATCTTGGCATGACGGGTTCTTACGAAATTTCCTAAAGAGGACGTGACTACCGACTTGAGGCAAACTTAAATCGTCTACGAATAGCAAACCTATGGCAAAATATCCATTTTCAGCCGCTAGTGAAGTTAGATTCTGCATTTCATCACTATCAATATTGTAAAAGAAAATTTCATTTTTTTTTTACAAGTTATATGTGCTTTGCAGTATTAAAACACTTGCATTTATGTTAGTACGAGAGGAAATTTACCCGGCTTTTCCCGATTTTGGAATTTTAAGGAACTTCAAGGGTTTTCATAGAGACCAGTGATTTTTGGGAATTTCAAGATATTTAAAGGGATTTTATTTGATTTTAAGGAATTTCAATGGATTTTTAAAGAATTAACAGTTTTAAAATTTTCACCTTTTAGAGTTTTCAATTTTCTAATACAATTTTTATGCGAAGCGCATAATCGCATAATGTCTCAAAATTGAATATTACTCGAAATCTTTGCGATTTATTAAGTTTATATAAGTTAAATAAAGAAGATTCGTCATTGCATAAAAACTCATAATTTTTTTTCATCGCATAATTATGAAATTTTTGCATAATTTTCGAATTTTCGAAAAATTTTGGAAAATTTCAATTTTTGCATGGAAATTTTGTTTTTAATTGACAAAAATTGAAAAATCTTAATAGATTTTATAATAATTTATTGATTTATTACACTACCAAAGAAAAGTTTGGGTTCGCCTGTTTTTCGATGACTGTTTAAGTTCTCCTGAATTTAATTACACCAAAGATCACATTTTTTCTTTTAACTAAATTAAAAGATATCAAAATGAACCCAGCACGAAGTTACTTTGTCAATTTTTTAAAAAGAACGTCAAAAGGAGGTAAAAAATGCAAAATGGGTTTTTATTAACTTTAATTTCATTTCCAAAGTCAATTGTAAATTATAATTACGTAAAATTTCATAAAGAATAATTATTATTATTCTTTGCGCAATAAGGCATACATTTCTTTGAATTTACGCCAGTAAACACAAATTTTGGGTCTGAGTTTTAAATATCAAATTTTGATTTCTTTTACGTAGCTATTATAATACAGGGAACGATAGTTTTTTTTTTGTAAAAAATTTGCTTCTTTTTTGCTTTTTTTATTTTTTTTTAAAGTTTTGCTTTTTTTGCTTTGCTTTCTCATAATTTTATTATAAATTACTATCCAACGAATTTTTGTTATACATTTGAGTCACTTTTATTAAAAAATAATTATTTTTGATTGCAATCAACCCAAAAACTTCAAAACTTACTTATCGATGTAAAACAGACAAAGGAAACTTTATATAATAAGTCAATAATGAATATTTTTGTTCTTTTTGGTGTACCAGAATTTATGCATTAAAACAGAAACCCCCCCCAAAAATTTTTTTTTTGACCTGTAATTATCTAACTTGTCCAGGGCAAAACCAAAAAAAATGGAAAATGGTATTTAAGATGGAAAATGCAAAATGGGTTTCCTCTCCCTATTTAAAATACAAAATAGAAAATGGCATTTTGTATTTGAAATAGTTACCCAGATCTGATAATAATAATATAAAATGTTAATTATTTCGAAAAGTTATTGATATTTTTATAAAAAATTGAGCTTTGAGGTAATATTTATGCCAAAATTGAATATTGAATTTAAATATAATTCTGATTTCCTCATCGCACAATTTCGCATAATCCAGATTTTTTAAGCAAAATTTTTTGCATAATAATCCATTTTTTTTCGCATAATTTAAAGATTTTCAAGAGCAGAAAAAATTGTCTACCCGGGAACAAGGACGAACTTCAATACTGTCTATTTTCCAAGGGAATTTTTGAAAAAATTCTTAAACTGAACATTAATCCTGGAAAGTAATGGTTCATAAAAAAAACGTCGTAACAGGAAAAGTGAATCGTCCAGCTGCGTCGTTTTTATTTCGCGTTTTGGAACGAGAACAGCCACGTGATAATGCAATAATAAAAGTGAAGCACCGGTTTAAGGCAAACTATCCATCTGCAATTTCGAACGAATCCAGACTAGTTTCTTCCAAAACGAAGACCATCTTTTCCTTCGTCTGTCGTACGCAGCCGAAGTTTTATTGTATTAACTGAAATTGCAACTCTGCCCGTAAACGTAGAGGTTTTAGTGGCTCGCTGTAAACGTAGATAGTCTGCAAGGGGGCGAAAAAGAACCAGGAGTGGCAAGGGGGAAGGAAGCTTTTTCCAGGGTTTTCAGGGGGGGGGGGGGGGAAGGATCAGGGAAGCGCGGCACTAAAATCGAAATTGTCAGAGCTCACGCTTAGTTTTATAGCTCCCCTTTTTTTCTGCCTGCGACACCTCTTTTTTATCTTTCTTTTCAACTTTTACAGCAGCTCTTTTCAGAGTTATCTTCCGCGACAGGAGGCGCGGTTTTAAATAATTCACTAATTAAAAGTAATTGCTTCTTAAATTAAAACCACAGCTGCTATCGACATAAATTAACTTCAGCATTTCCTAGCTCAAGTCACTTGGATAAATAATCAAAACATTATATGACTGTCATAAATTTTTCAACTGCATAAAGTTTTTTTTACAGTGATGGGGATTATCAATATCTCCGATTGATAAAATCGGAAATATAGATGTTTAGATGCCAATGTCGATATTTTTGACACCAATGTCCATTCTTTCGATGTATCGATGTTCTAAAACACGGATGGTTTGTTTTAATGTCCCATCACTTTTTTTTTTACAGTCAACGCTTTTACAGTTAACGCTTGTTGAAAAATTGCAAGTATGGTCATGACATTTTCAATTACTTTCACACATACTTCAAAAACGGGAAATTTATTTAAAATTGTGTATAGATAATTTAATTATTTCTGAAATATAAGAGTTTGTGAAATGCAATGAAGGTAATTAAGAAAACATTCATATTAATCGTTATATTAACATTTGAATGCTGATTCAAACGGAGAATGAATTTACACATTTTTAACATTTCACACGCACCTTTTTCTGAGCGCATCCAGATTTCCATTGCAGAACCGCAAACGTAATAGATTACGTAACAGTAATTACAGTGGAGCTGTTACGGATCGTTTAAACGCTACACGACCCATAAATATTTCTCGCGCGAATCATCTCACAGTGTTATCTCACTTCCGGTTCTTCCGGTGCAAAAAGCCGACAAATCGTTCGATGCCGTGATATAGGAATGATGCAACTGGTGAATGCGGATTTGATTTCAGATGCATACTAACTTTCTAATGCTCCTTTCGCTCTCCTCACTCTCCGTATATACTCACCATTTTACTGGAGTTGTTGTCGGGTTGACCATAAAATTTCAGGAACAAAAATGACAGGTATTCAGGACTGACACGAGATAGTCATTCTGATTGCGGTTTCTGTTCGCACACCGCACAAGGTTTTGATTTCAACAAACCACGAATCTTCATTAAGTATAGAGTACGAGTATTATAGGCGTAAGAAAAGAAATTTAAAATTTATTAGTGACCTTGATGTACAAGGACTCAAGATTCAATTTTTTCATTTCTCTGAGATTTCCCGGACTTTTTCCTGACTTTCAGACAAATTTCTCTGATAGAAAAGTATTAAAAATGTGAACAAATTTTTAGTAAAACTACTATTGAAATTTTTCCAAAATTTCGTATAATATCACTTTAGATCTTTTGAAATTTAAAATCGCTTCATAAGACTTAAAATTCATAAAAATCTCTCAAATTTACGACAACATGGAAAGTCTCTTAAAATTCATTGAAATTTCTTGAAATTCCAAGAAATTTCATGAAAACCCTTAAATTTTCAGTGATTGTTTTTAAATCCCTCAAAATCATCTTAAATGTCCTTCAAATTTTTCAAGAAACAAAAACTTTTAAAATTCCTAAAAATCTCTTAAAATTTCCTACAATCCTTCAAAATTCCACAAAATCTTTTAAAAATCTCTTGAAATATTTCAAAATTCCATGAGGAACTTTAATATCCTTTAAAATGCGTCAAAAACTCTTAAAATGAGTAGGAAATCCCGAGTACAAATTTTGCTGTGGGCCCGATCGGGCCCAGATTGGGGTATCTGACCCCGATCGGGTCCAGATCGGGGGATTTCAGACCGGGAATGAAACACACGGCCCGACCAGGCCCAGACCTGGCCAAACCTGGCCGGATCGGGGCCCGATCGGGCCGGGCATTTCATCACCGATCTGGGCCAGGTTTGGAAATTTCTACACGGGATACATTCGATGAAGTCAAGTAAAAGATAAAAAGACGACCATCGCTCTTTTTGTTTCTTTAATTTAAAAAAAAAAACACGAAGGAAAATTAAAATTTGAAGCCAAAAAACAAGGTGGCTACAACATTTCAACTTTTTCATTTCCCTGACTTTCAGAAGAATTTCCCTGACAGAAAAGTATTAAAAAATACTATTAAAATTTTTTGAAGTTTAAAATCACTTCACACCACATTTAAAATTCATAAAAAATCTCTCAAACCGACAACCTAGAAAATCTCTTAAAATTCATTGAAATTCTTAGAAACATTTTATAATTCGAAGAAATCACTTTAAATTTATTAATATTTCATGAAAATTCTTAAAGCTTATACCTTTTTTTGACCATCAAATCCGTGAAAGTTACGGGAATACATACCTGCAACAAAAAAATATTACAATTAAAATCTTTCAACTATTATTAAAGAGAATTTGCCACGTATTAAAATCTGATGAAAGTCGAGGACTTTTTAGTGTTTTTGTCGGCTTTGTGATTTTCGAAAAATTATTCATCACTAGGGGTAGTTTCTCAGAAATTAGACAGTTTCACACTTTTTTTTTGCATATATTGCGGTTTTAAGTTGTCTTGGAAATCTCTTAAAATTCCTTGAAATTTCTTGAAATTCTTAGAAACATCTTAAAATTCGACGAAATCCCTTCAAATTTGTTAATATTTCATGAAAATCCTTAAATTTTTACTAATTGTTTTTAAATTCCTCAAGATCATTTCAAATCCTTTAAATTCCTTAAAAAATTTCAAAACCTTTTATAATTCCTAAAAATCCCTTAAAATTCGCTGAAATCTTTTGAAATTCTTAGAAACATCTTTAATTTCCTTAAAATTTCATTATAATATTTAAAATCCTATAAAATATTATAAATTCTTTAAAATCTATTAAAATTCCATGAAATCTTTTACAATTTCACAAAATCTTCGCTAAACTACATTAAAAACTCTAAATAAAAATTCTTGGAAACAAAAAGCTTACAAAAACCTTTAAAATCAAAAATAGTTTGTGAAATTTTTTTTTAATTCCACGAAGAATTCCTTAAAATTATTTTCAACCTGTCAAAATTTCCTTAATTATTAGAAGCTTCTTAAAATTCTTGAAAACCCCTAGAAATACATTTTATAAAAATAAAAATTTATTAAAATTCTTACAAGCCTTTGAAAATCTTTTAAAATTCCACGAGAATATTTAGAATCCCTTAAAATTTCTTAAAACTTTTTCAAGTTTCCTAAAATCCTTTGTAATTCCACGAAAAACTTTTAAATCTTTTAAAAAACGTAAAAACCCCTTGAAATTCCTTAAAATCCCATTAAATCTCTTAAAATCTCATAAATTCTTTAAAATATAATACAATTTTACAAAATCTTTTACAAATAAAAAAAATTTCGTGAATTCCTTTAAAATGAAATGAGGAACTTTAAAATTCCCTAAAATGCATAAAAATCTGTAAAAAAAATTTTTTGTAAATACCTCTTGAATATTTAAAATTCCTTAATATCTCTTTTTAAATTCTATAAAACCCTTTAAAATCTCTCATACTCTTTTAAAAATCAAAAACAACTTTTGAAATTTTTAAAATTCCTTAAAATCATTTTAAAATGTTAAAATTTCTTACGATTCCACGACAAATTTTAAAATCCGTTAATATACGTAAAAATCTTTTAAAATTCCAAAAAAAACTTTTAAAAATCATAAAAATCTCATGAAATCCTTTAAAATTCCATGAGGAACATTAAAATCCCTTAAATTACTTAAAAAAATCAAAATTTCTTAAAATTCTTTGAATTTCCTAAACTTTCTTAAAAATCTCTAAAAATTTCATTAAGTCCTTTAAAATTTAGCTAAATCTTTTAAATATTATACAAATCTCTTGTAATCCCTTTAAATTCCTAGAAACCTCTTAAAATCTTTTAACATTATTGAAAATCTCTTGAAATCATTAGAAAGCCAAAGAATCTCAGAGAATGTCTGGAAATTCTTTATAAATTTATAATCCTTCGAATAGTTTGATTAAGAGATACAAAAGACTTAGTCTTTGCTAAGAGTTCCGAATCTTAATTATTATTATATGCACTTTCATTTTTTAAGTGAAAGTGAACGGTAATTACAAATTCGTATTCTATTTTGAAGTACGAAAACTGAATATCATAATAGCTTAAACATGACTTTGAAATTCATATTTTTTGCTTGTAGAACTTGTTTTAAGATCATGTTTTTTTTATGAGGAACGCGACATGCATGAATGAACAAAAGTGAATAAGACGCAAAGCGATAAGTATCAACACGTCGGTCACCCAAACACGAAGCATTTGGCAAAGAGGTCAATGTCACATCCAAGCCTTTTCTCACTCTTACCTGAAGCTTCGTAGCATTGAATCATTATGCAATGTCGAGTTTAACAGGAGAAACAACCTGGTACATATTTATCAAAGTCGAGGATCAAATGCCTCCTCGATTCGACTCGGTATGAATCGATGATCGACTTTCGTAATAGAACAAAAACAGGAGGGTGTAACGTTTAATTTATTCTGTATTATTTATTCATTTCATTTTGCTAATACTGTTTCAAAAATATGATCAATAATGCTAATCTCAAGTTACTGCAACTTTCAACATTATGTCTTTCAGTACAAAAGAAATGTATCAATTGTTAATTGACCTGAATTCTTGTGAAACTTGTTGTCTTATCATAAAAAAGAGGTTGCGATTATATCGAAAAGAAATTCTCGCAATCTCGAAATCTGAAGCCACGTTCTCTCTTCACCTATTGGTTGGATTTGTATTTGTTGCTAGTACTTTAGAATTGAGTTCAGAACTGCAAACTGCGGATTGAAGGATTTTCAAGAGATTTTAAGGATATCAAGATTTTCAAGGTATCAAGATATTTTAAAAGATTTCCAGATATTTGAGATGATTTTAAAGGACTTGAAGGAATTTCACAAGATTTCAAAGATATCAAGACTTTTGAAAGGATTTCAAGTAATTTTAACCAATTTTGGGGAATTTTTAAGGAATTTCAAAAAAATGAAAAATAGTTTCAAAATTTTCAAACAGCAATTAAAATATATTTTTAATTATTTCAAGAGATTTTGAAGAATTTAAAGCGATTTTAAAAGACTTTTAGCGAATTTAGGAAAGTTTTTATAGATTTCAAAAGAATTCAAGAGAGTTTCAAGATTTTCAAATAATTCAAAAAGTTTTTTTTGTTAAGTATTTCAAAGGATTTTAAAAAACATTAAACAATTTTAAAGGATTAAAAAAGACCTTGAGAGAATTTATAGATTTTCAAGAAATTTCACAAGATTTTAAAGATATTAAGATATATTAAAGACTTCAAAAGATTTCAAGTGATTTTAGGAAATTTTGAAAAATTCAAAGAAGTTTTCAAGTAATTTTCAAACATAAATTTTTTTGGATTTTTGCAAATCTGTTAAATCTCTTACAATCTTCTGAAATTTGTTTAAATCCGTTAAAATCTTGTGTGAAATATTTTGAAATTCCTCAATAAAATTACCCAACAAATTTTAAAATCCTTCAAAATCCTTTAAAATTCATTAAAATTATTAAAAATCTCATCAAATTCCAAGCAATCCTTTAATATTTCATAAAATCTTTTATACATCATAAAAATCCCTTGAATTCTCTTAAAATCATTTTAAAATCGTCAAAATTTGTTACAATACGTTAAAATCTCTGAAAATTCCTCGAAATTCCACGAAAAATTTTTAAATTCCTTAAAACCATTGAAACTGTTTGAAATCTCTTAAAATTTCACACAAAATCTTCCAAATCCCTTAAAATTCGTTGAAATATCTTAAAATTCTTCCAAATTTAACAAAATTCAAAATCCATTAAAATCCTTTAAAATTCTGTTTAAAATCCCTTAATATTGCAAGAATTCCTTTAAAATTCCACGAAATATCCTGAAATCCCTTAAAATTCTACGAAATCATCTAGAAATTCTAAAATTCTTAGAAACCTTTTGAAATTCCTCTTTAAAAAAATGGTGTCACAAAATGACTTGAAGTTGTAAGAAGGAATACAAAATAATCGCGCGCTTAGCGCGCGTGTTGGTTTGCTAGTAAAATTAAATTACTATCCTTCTAATTATTATCACTTCGAGACTTCCAATTTATAGAAGCAGTTTTTAAAACATGACTGTTTTTGAGACTAAAGTTAAATTATTAGAGATTAAGATACTTTAACAAGAAATTAAAAAAAAATCATCATAATGCATAAATTAGTGACAAAGACGCCAGCTTCAGCGTGCGCATGACATTCTAGTAGAAGAAAAGAATTCTAATGCGTCTCAATTAATTTAATAAATTCTACACTGTCCCAAAAAGAATAATAAACAATATTCCTGTTCAAGAGAAGAATCCAAATTTCTCTTTTAATTTCAGTAATGAATTAAACGTTAAAATTGCTTCACCCCGTCCTCAAACCGGTTGAGAGTTTAAATTGGATTACCTGCTCATAAATTTCGATTAATTATTTCATTTGTCAGAACTGTTTATTATTGCTGGATAGTAAAATAATAACCGACATCAATGATTAACGACGTTAATAAGCTCAAGAAAATTTAAACAAAAATTTCTCCACTATAAGCAAAGCACCGCTGTTTATTAAATGCGTAAAGTCGTCAGTATATGAGTTGTACATGAACACATTTGTTAATGTAAGTTTCATACCATTATAGAGTATGATACCGTTCGTCAGTCTCGAACTTTCACTTTTGTGGTGTTGTACGTACGTAGATTGTACACACGCGAGCAAGGCTATCGCGTTGTCGTGAATTGCAAATCCGCCTACGTGATCGCATAATTTCAACCGTCAGTACCCTCTTTATAGGACATCGGATGAAAAAAAAAAGTTACGGATCTCGAAACACTATGATTAACTTTATCTGAAATCTGGATCTCGAAAAAAAAAAACCAATTAAGGAAACCAGGAAAAATTTATCTATAATGACAAACGACTTTATACAGAAGTCATGGTCAATTTATTTTAAACAAAAGAGGAAGATTTCCTCTCTCTGAAGCCTTTTCTCGCTTTTTATACCAGACCTGCATCGGGTCGAAAAATTGCCAATCATCTTACATAAGAAAATTGACGAAATAGAAATAAAATCGATTTTTTATTGTATCTAAGTTTGTAGAAAATTTACTTCGTTACTTGTAGTAAATTACACCCTAAAACTACTTCATTTTTTTTTTGTAATAATAAACTGATGTAAATTCTTTTGAATTTATTTTCTTCTATTCTACTTGAACTTATAAATGCAATAATAGCCAATAAAATTATTGTAGACGTTTAGATCTGCAATTCAATGATTAGAGGCTGGAAGTGAAAAGTCAATCGAACTAATTGTCGAGTGAATGGTGGAGGAAAATATTTTTCTTTCGAGTTACGAGGAATTCGAGATGTGTATGTAGGGTGGCGCTAATCTCCGAAGCCGTGGGAATTAATTTACGAGTTAATGAACTTACGCGGAGCGGTAAGCTCGGTAGGAAGTGCTTACGTAGGCAAATCCAAGAATGGAGCAACAGGTTACATAGGAGATCGAGAAATGTCCATAAACCTATAGGCATTCTCAAGGTTGGTTCTAATATACGTGAGAATATTTCTATAAATTCTATAAATTCTATAATTTTTTTTTCTTAAAAATAATTATTTAAAAATAGACGACTATCTATAATATATATACTATATCTATCTAATAACTGCTGGAGTTAAAATGAAAACAAATAACAATTAGCAGCCACTGAAAATCTGAAATATCCGATTTAATAAAGCCGATTACATTTTCGAGCGCCAAATGAGCTAATTATTTTAAACGGATTAAAGCTTTCCCGCACTAATTAATAATTTGATGATACTAGGAATAAATAATCTATTTTTCAATGAATTTCGGTTGGGGTTTCTTTTGTTCTTTTATATTCTTTTAATTTGTGGATTGCACGCATTAGTAATAATAAACTGACCGACAAAATGCACCGTTCTAAAGTAATTCATGTGCAGGAAGCGTGTTATGAACAAACCTGCATGAAGCAAAAGGTCTAGCTCTAACTAATAGCTTACGCGTGTCGGCACGGGATGTAGAGATGATAGAAGGGTGATTGCAGACAAGATTTCTCTCGCGGCTGCATAGTACGGATGTTGATATGCAACAAATCCCACAATATGAATTTCGTTTTTAGACGGAAAAAATTCGAAATTCCAGGACAATTCCCGCATTTTTTCCGCTTGTAAATTAATGAAAAATTAAAATATATTTAAAAAGTATATTTATTTATTTTTTTATAATTTTTAAGAATTTAAATTTTAGGTAAAAAAAATGGATGAAAAATAAATTAATATTAGGCATCACAGTATCTATTGTCATTGAAAAAGGTAATTTTTAAAATAAAAATAGGTGAGAAATAGGTTTAAAAAGAGTTTCAGCATTTTCACAAGATCTCAAGAAATTTTTGAGGGATTTAAAAAAATCTAAAGGATTTTAAGAGATTTCAAGTGATGTTAAGGAATTACAAAAAATTTTATGGGATTTTAAAAGGCTTAGACAGATTTTAGGATTTTAATAAATTTTAAGGAATTCAAAAAGGTTTTAGAATTTGTAAAAGACTTAATACGCTTTAAAGGAATTTTTAGTGATTTTAAAGAATGTTAAGTGAGTTATTTAATAGTTATTTTAAAATATTCGAATGAATTTGAAAAGATTTTTAAGACATTTCAGTGGATTTAAGAAAATTTAAAGACTTAAAAAGATTTCAATCGATTTTGAACCAAATGCAACAAAATTGATCAGAATTCAAAAGAATGTAATTTAATTCCCGAGAATTGAATGCAATTAAATAGAATTTTATCCAATTAAATGTAATTCAACGGAATTTAACAGAATTTAATCGTATGCAATAGAATTCAATCAAATGGAATGGAATTCAGTGTATTTAAATAGGTTTTAACGAAATTCAAAAGAGTTTAATCCAATTTAATAAAATTCTATGGAATTCGGCAGAATTTAATGAAATCAAGTGGAATTCAATTATATTGAATACAAATTCAGTGTATTTGAATAAGATTGAATGGAATTCAAAAGAACTCATATAAAAATATAATAACCTATAATGATTGTACAAAAATTAGATATGCTGAAATGATATATCATGCCAAAAAAATTGAATTGAAAGTAATTATTGAACAATTAAAAATTTTTGTTTTATTATTATTTCGAGAGTGAAATCTGATAAATAACACTATCTAGTACGAAGGCACCCATCCGAGTAGAACCGAGCAAGAACTACTTAACTCAGTTGATCGAATGAGAACCGTTAAACCATTTCATGTGTCCAACTGGACAAAATAATGTTACATATTATAAAATATAATTTTACCTATAATAGACTTATAATATTACTAAAAAGCTTCTTACATTGGCAGAAAAAAAAAAAATAATTTAACCGGCATTACCCGGGATTTTAAGATATTTCTAGTGAATCTAGGTAATTTCAAGTGATTTGAAAGGATTCTAGAAAATTTACAGGATTTTAATCGATTTTATGAATTTTATGAATTTCGAAAGATTTTAAATGATTTTAAAGAAGTTGAAGGGATTACAAAAAAAGTTAGAAGAGTTTAACGATTTTTAAAAAATTTTACAGGATTTCTAAGAATTCAAGTATTTTTAAGGAATTAGAAGGGATTTGACGGGATTTTAAAGGTTCTTTTTAAAGGATTTGAAAATAATTCAAAATATTCAAGTAATTTAAAAAAAGTTGCAAGTGTCAAATAAAATTTAGATTAATTATTCGGAAAAGTTCTTTCAAACCGGAAATCTACTTCTCGCATCAAAAATAAAATCAAGATTTATTTATAAAAATAAAATTCCCGGATTTTTTTCATATCCCCGACAATTCCCGAATTTCCTTAAATTCCTGCACACTGAATTTTAATGAATTTATTTTAATAATACCCTGAATTTTTACTGGAATTTATTTATAATTTTTAAAAAATTATGCAGATGATAATCTAGAACACACAATTAGCATAATTTTTGATGCTATCTTTCGAAATCAACAATTGATTGCATAATTTCACACGAATTTTTTCGAACGATGATGCAGCTACGCGTGTATGTGTAAAATGTCTTGGGAATAATAATATAAAGTTCCTCGAAAGATACTAATCGGGAACCATTGTTTTTCCTCGATAAAAACGCGAAGAATTAAACTGGCCTCTATTATTTACCTTCAATGAAACTCCCTGCTTTAATTTTAAGGAGTCACGATTTCATGCTATTTATTTATTTTCACGACTGTTCTCTTGTCGTTTTTAATATAAAATTAATAATCAGAAACGAAAAATTCTACGAGTCTTATTATACAATTTGAATTTCTTAGTTATTACGATTAACAATATTTGGTAGTATTTTTATAAAAGTTTAGCATTAATGAAATATAAGTAAAAAAAAATGAGTATTTTATAAAGTTAAAGACGAGAATTTACTTTCTTTTTAAATGTTATAATTTATTATATTTTATTTCTTTTTTTCTATCCGACATAATTAAAATTTTATTTTTAAAAATTTAAGATTTGTAGGAATAACAGTTACGCGATATGAATTTTCAAAAATAACATGTTACATTTATAAAAAAATTTTCCTTATATTTTATAAATTAAATAATTAACTTTATTACTTTATTTATTTTATAATTACTTTATTTATGAATTAAATAATATTAATTTTCAAAATTAACTATCTTTACATAGTTGTATTAATGATTGTGATTTTGTTTTCTAAAAAAAAAATATCGCATTTATAATTGTGTACAGTATTATCTGAAATAACCAACTAATTAATTATTCTTAAATTAATTTTCCTCTCTAAAAAAATCGGCTTTGCTTTGTTTTAAAATTTTATATTTTATGATACTTCATATTTTTCTTTAAAGTGTGATATTTTATAAACTATTGATAAAGACATTTATAGATAGATAATATAGATAATAATTTAGATATATTTATATTTATGATTCTGATATATATTTTCTTCCTTTCTCGAAAACTGCCGGATTTATATAACAAAATGATAGATTAAAAAAAAAATATCACACTCTAAAGGACATATTTTAATCACTTTTTATCAGTTTTCAAAATTCAAGTACTTATAACTTCTTCAAATATTTTTCTCTTTAAAAATATCGGTAAAAGAACCTACCTCCGAGGCAAAATGCCTCATGCAAAGTAAGAACGTTTAACAATTTTTTTTATTGGAGAGATAGCATCAAAGTCTTATTATTATTATTATTATTATTAACTATTTCATATAACTTAAGATATCCTATCAGACATAATTAAAATATTTAATTGTGGTTTCGATTTCTAAAAAAATCACCGCATTTATAGTTATACAGTATTATTTGAAAAACCGGCTAATTTTATTAATTATTATTATTAAATAAATTAATTAATTATGTAATTATTTTATTAATTAGTCAAAATAAATTAGTTAATTGTTTATTTTAAACATTACAATAAAACTGCTTTTTTAAAACCAAGATTTTCGGTATATTTCAAGTTTAAACTCGAAAATTAAATAATAAATTAATAAAATTAATTATTAAATTCAGTCTAATTAGACTCGTGATTCGTTACGATATTTTAAATTCGACTCAATCATCTTTTTAAAATAGGAAAAGGAAGTTCAATACAAGTAGTATCTGTTGCCATTCATTGGGCCGACCATGCACTTCTTTTTCCACTGAGAATCAATTCTCCTTTAAGTAGATCACTCCAGTCTCTACCAGGCGCATCTGCTACGTCTGACCACACTCGACCTTTTCCTCTTAAGACTGGATTTATCTCAAAATCTTATTTACTCACTTATACTCTACTACAGCACATTAAGGTAATATTTAAGGCAGTATTTTTATTAGAAAAAATCCCTAATGGAACTACCATTACAGTTTTACTGTAATAAAACAAAAGAGTCATTAAAAATGAAAGAAAATAAATAAATAAGAAATAGACTCTAAAAAAAGAAAAGAATTTAAAAGAACTTTTCAAGGTAAAAAGTATCAAGAGAAAAATCTACATGTGCCTCATTTTCATTTTCATGATTTCGTAAAGTAATAAACTTTGACAGTATTATATTACTCATAAAAAATACAGCCAATTATAAAAAAAGATGAGGTAAAAGTAGTTGTAAATCATGAGTCTGTCGTGTCTTTTTTTTTTATATAACTTGACGGTTTTGTATCTGTTAAGTGTAGAGTTGTTAGCGTCGTTGCTTCCCTTATTGCATTATCAGAAAAATTTTAAAGAAGGTCAACACTCAGCAAGATCGCGAGGGTCCAAACGAAAACCGGTCTTTCGATTCTTTAAGCAGGTGCGTTTCGATAATGAAACCTGTCTGTTTAATGCTATATACACGCTTCATTATGAGTGGTCTTCCTTGAGCCATCTTCTCACTTATGGAATATTTACCTCTACCACAAAAAGGCCACTTAAACCTTTTTGTGAAATAATGTCTACCGATTTTGCAGGGACGCGTAAAAAGTACTCTTTACCGATTTCACGTCGAATCGAACATGAAATCGACCATAAACTTTGGATTATTACCAACATCCGAATAATATAATGTTAATAAAGGTCAAAAAAGTCAAGCGGACTCACAAAAAATATTTTCTTGTCTAAAAATGATTGAGAAATGGGTTTCAACTGTCCACAAAAAATATATATGTCCATATATATATTTTTGTGGAATGCCTCACTGATGTAATGACTTATTATAACTGAGAATAAAGACAGTGATTAATCTCTTTCATCCCACTGGGACACAATTACTGAAAAGTGTAACGACTCAAGAATGAAAAGAGCTGAAGAATGAAAACATTGAACCACACTGTGAAAAAAAATTTTCACGATACAACAGGGCGTTAATGAGAGAATTATGCTCACCCAGAGAGAAGTGGCCTACATTTTTCTAGCCGTGGTCGATTGAAAGCGATGAATCGACGTGAGAAATAGCTGCACTGCATATGCTTGTAGATATAATAATAATAATATTGTAGACTAACTTCGAAGCCAACTAAGGCAAATTCTAGTATGTACATTAGCAAAGTGCTGTTAATACACGTCTGTCTATACTGACGAATGAATTGTATTCGTGGTCAGCTTCCAGGGATAAATGCTAATGAGTATGATGATCCTGGTAATTGTATGAAGGATTTTCGCTGCGTTGCCAATTAGAAGCAGTATATAACTAATATTTGCGAAAACTCTTCCCATGCGTTATATCACAGCAGAATGTAATACAAGTGAACGCTCTTTATTGTTGACAAATAAACAGCTTCTGAAACATGCTGGCACACATGGTTCGTTTGATTCGCTGACGCCATTCATTTTATCTTTCCGGTGTTAAGACATTTGGTCTCGCGCATATTATTTGTTTAGATAAACTGCTATATCTATTTCTAAAAAGATGATTGATTCGAAGTCAAAATATCGTAACGCTTATTCCTTATTCCGCACGACGAATCATGATTCGTCGTGTAGGTATCGATAGTGATTTTCGACAATCGATACACGGAAAAAATATGTCCTATAAAAAGTGTAAAACTCACACGGAAAAAAGAAAATAGCTGAATTTACCATTTAAAATAGTCAATTTGCGCTCTGAACGCATTTTTCCTGGAATTTAGTAAGTTTTACTATTTCAAATGGTAATTTTTACTAAGAAAATTGCAAACCCTTCTTTTTCATTGTAAGATTTACAATTTCAAATAGTAAAACTTACTAAATTCCTGGAAAAATGCGTTCAGAGCGCAAGTTCACTATTTTAAATGGTAAATTCAGCTATTTTCTTTTTTCCGTGCAGTCTGGGAATCTTGGACGGGTACCAAAATGTTGTAAAAACTGAAAACCTCCTTCTTTGAATATTTACAAGATATTTCAATACTAAGTGCAAGAAAGAACTACATAAAGTCCTGGACTGTCTAGGAAAATATGAAGGGTTCTAAAGCAAAATAAAAAAAGCGAAGTCGACATCAGACTTGTAGTCTTTTGTGTCCAAGTTCACATCGAGAAACGTATTCGTATTCGTATACCGGTCGAAATGGTCCTTATATACTAACTAGCCAAATTTTCACCGCTTGTGAGAAACGTCACAGTGACACAAGTGATATTTAATTTGTTTTAACATGTTTTATTTAAATATTACTAGCAATCATGATCCGCGCACGATTGATTTCCCGTTTTTGCACACCATTTGCTAGTAGACGAAATAATTGAGAATTTTTAATTATTAAAATATAAAATCTTTTCATTCTTTATCTAATTTCAGGAATCTCCATAAGTTTCATAAAATCCTTGAAATGCCTTTATTATTCTTCAAAATCTGATGAAATTTCTTTAAATTTCGTAAAATCAATTGATATTTCTTAAAATTACTCAACATTCCATAGAATTTCGTTAAATTCTTTAAAATTCTTGAAAATCCAATGAAATGTTAAAAAATGCCTTAAAATTTCTAAAAATGAAAGTAATATCATATAAAAGTAATATCACCAAATCCCATAAAGTTACTTAAAATCCCATGAAATCTCGTAAATTTTTTGAAATCCCTTAATTCTTCAAAATAACTTAAATTATTATATAAAGATAGAAAATAAAATAAAATAATCTTAAAATAAAATATCTTAAAATCCCCTAAAATTACTTAAAATCCCATGAAATTGCATGAAATCTCTTAAAATTTCTGACAACCCAAAGAAATGTCGTAAAATCCCTTGAAAGTCCTTAAAATAATTTAATATCCCGTAAAATATCTTAAAAATATTTAAAATTCCACGAAATTCTGTAAAATTCCTTAAATCCACTAAAAGTCTTTAAAATTACTTAATATCTCTTAAAATATCTTAAAATTACTCAGATTCTCCCAAACTATCATCAAATCTCATAAAATTACTTAAAGTCCTATGAAATCTTATGAAATTCCTGAAAATCCAATGAAATCTCGTAAATTCCTTGAAATCTCTTAATTCTTTAAAATAACTTAAATTATTATATAAAGATAGAAAATAAAATAAAATAATCTTAAAATAAAATATCCTAAAATATCTTAAAATCCCCTAAAATTACTTAAAATACCATGAAATTGCATGAAATCTCTTAAAATTTCTGACAATCCAAAGAAATGTCGTAAAATCCCTTGAAAGTTCTTAAAATAGTTTAATATCCCGTAAAATATCTTACAAATATTTAAAATTCCACCAAATTCTGTAAAATTACTTAAAGTCCTATGAAATCTTATGAAATCCATTGAAATCCCTGAAAATCCAATGAAATATTATAAATCCCTTGAAATCAATCAGATTTAAAACTATAATCTATTCGAGATTTTCGAGACATTTTTAGAGAGGAAAAACTTTTTTAGAGAGGAATTTCAAGAGGTTTCTAGGAATATTAAGGGAATTTGTCGATTTTTAAGTGATTTTTACGAAATTCAAGAGATTTTAGGATTTTAAAAAAAGATTTCGTAAAATTTTATGGAATTTTAAGAGACTTTTAAAAATTCTAAGGGATTTTAAGAGATTCTAAATGTTTTGAAATTTTGAAGGATTTTTAAGAGGTTTCTAAAAATTTTTAAAGATTTCAACGAATTTAAGTGATTTCTAAGGTTTTCGTGAAGTTTTAAGGAAATTTATGAGATTTCTAATAATTTTAAGAAGATTGCAATCGATTTTGAAGGGAATGCAATCCCTTACAAAATTTCAATAAAAAAAAAAAATAAAAAATAAAAATATAAACAAAAGCATCACTGCGGTAATATATTATTCAATTTTTGTAAAAGTAAAAGCCAAGTCATACAATTTTAAAAGTGTCCAAGAATTGGGACTTTTACCTGATTTATTCAAATAGTAAAAACATAGTTCAATTATTTTTTTTTTTACTCTTAAGAGAGTAAAGGCGATACGAAACGTGCAAAAGTCGTGTTTGCTGAGCTGGAACTTCTAAGGAGACGCTACGTTGGCGGAAAACGTTGAGACGTACAAAACGCGTTATATCCACATTTTTGAGAATAAGGAGAACAATCGAAAAAGGATTTAGCGCCGCGGAACAAATTTCAAACTTAATTATCATTATTATCATGAATTCTTGTCGGAACAAGAAAGAAAATCAGTGATTTGATCTCGGTCTGAGGAAACCGTGTTATTCCCAGTGGTGGCTGTTCGCATAATTCGGTGGAAGGTATTAGATCTCATTGTTACCTGCTTCGATTCCATGACGAAGGAGGATGAGATGAAGGCAGTGAAGCTGGAGGATGAGCGTCGTGAAGATGGTCCACGTGCCAGGGACGGAATTCGAATTGGTGGGAGAGGAAGTGAAGCAGAGATGATAGGAAAATAGAGAAGCAGAGAGAGTAAGAGAGAGAGAGAGAGAGAGAGAGCTGGAGAACTAGACCGAGAGTTCGAGGGGAAAATAGCATTTGTATGCATTGCAGACTATATTACAGTACAGCCAACTCGATCCTCTTCGAGCACGAGGTTCCGGTCTCAGGGTTACTCCGTGATTACTGTTTTCCTATGCCACCTCCTACGTCCCAAAGGAATACTCTCGACGTTGACTCGACAACGGACAAAGCTGACCTAACTTATCTTAGAAGAAGCCACCCTTTCAACACCTTCAGGTGCGACACTGTTATGTAAAATGTGCAGGAAATACATTCGATCAAGTGAAGTAAAAGATAAAAAGACGACCATCGCTTTTTTTGTGTCTTTTTGTTTCTTTGATTTAAAAAAAAAAACACGAAGGAAAATTAAAATTTATAGCCAAACAACAGGGTGGCCACAAGATTCAATTTTTTCATTTCCCTGACTTTTCCCTGACTTTCAGACAAATTTCCCTGACAGAAAAGTATTAAAAATACTATTGAAATTTTCCAAAAATTTCGTGTAATATCAATTTGAATTTTTTGAAGTTTAAAATTACTTCACAGTACTTAAAATTCGTAAAAATCTCTCAAACCTTGAAAATCTGTTAAAATTCATTGAAATTCCTAGAAACATCTTAAAATTCGAAGAAATCACTTTAAATTTGTTAATATTTCATGAAAATTCTTAAAGCTTATACCTTTTTTTGACCATCACATCCGTGAAAGTTACGGGAATACATACCTGCAACAAAAAAAAATATTATATTTAAAATCTTTCAACTATTATTACATAAGAGAATTTCCCAATTAAAATCTGAGGAAAGTCGTGGACTTTTTAGAGTTTTTGTTAGAAAGTTGCTCACTTTTTTTTTGCATATAATACGTTTTTAAGTCACCTTGGAAATCTCTTAAAATTCCTTGAAATTCCTAGAAACATCTTAAAATTGGACGAAATCCCTTCAAATTTATTAATATTTCATGAAAACCTTAAATTTTCACTAATTGTTTTAAAATTCCTCAAAATCAATTCAAATCCTTTAAATTCCTCAAAAAAAATTTTAAATCTTTTATAATTCCTAAAAATCTCTTTAAATTTCCTACAATCGTTCAAAATTCCACAGAATCTTTTAAAAATTCCTTGAAATATTTCAAAATTCCACGAGGAACTTTAATATCTCTTAAAATGCGTCAAAATCTCTTAAAATTATTGGAAATCTTTTGAAATTCCTATAGAAACATCTTTAAATTTCTTAAAATTCTACTACAATATATTTAAAATCCTATAAAATGTCATAAATTCTTCAAAATCTATTAAAATTCAATAAAATCCTTCACAATTTCATAAAACTTTTTACGAATTATAAAAATTAGGTGAAATCTTTTAAAATACAATAAAGAACTTTGAAACTCCCTAAAATACATTAAAACCTCTAAATAAAAATTCTTGGAAACAAAAACCTCAAAATCCTTTAAAAATCAAAAACAATTTTTTTAAACTTTTTTTTTTTAATTTCACGAGGAATATTTAAATTCCTTAAAATCATTTTAAAAATGTCAAAATTTCTTTAAATTTTTACAAGCTTCTTAAAATTCTTGAAAACCTCTTGAAATTCCAGAAAATTCTACAAAATCTTTTCTAAATCATAAAAATCTTGTAAGATTCTTTAAAATTTCAATAAAATTTCTTAAAATCACTTTAAGAAATCAAAATTTCTTAAAATTCTCACAAGCTTCTTAAAATCCTTTAAAATACGTATAAATGTCATAAAATTTTGTAAAATTCCACAAAATATTTTTAAAATCATAAAAATCCCATGAAATCCTTTAAAATTCCATGAAGAATATTAAAATCTCTTATAATTACTTTAAAAAAAATCAAAATTTCTTAAAATTTTTACAATAAGCTTTCTAAAATACTTTAAAATTCCTTAAAATTCTTTGAATTCCCTAAACTTTCTTAAAAATCTCTTGTAATCTATTTGAATTCCTAGAAACCTCTTAAAAGAAGAAATTTCGAAGAAGCTGAAGGATTTCAAAATACTAGGGATTCGACGGACTTTAAAGTTTCTTTTTAAAGGATTTGAAAATAATTCAAAAGATTTGAAGAAATTTAATAAAAGTTGCAATTGTTAAATGGAAATATTTAGATTGATTATTTGGAACACTTTTTTCAAATCGGAAATCCATTTCTCGCATCAAAAATAAAATCAAAGACAATTTCCAGATTTTCCCGGATTTCTTTCAATTCCCGCCGGACAATTCTCGGATTTCCTATAAAGAAAACTTAAGTGGCCCAGACTCTCCCATAAATTAACTTGGTCTGACTTAAAAGTAATTTTCACTCAAGAAACCATAAAACACGATTATTATATAGTTCATAGTACTTTTCTACCCCTAGAGAAGGAAATATTCTACAAAACATATGAAAATCATGTAAAGAATGATAAATATTTGTCCGCTATTTACGTTACTAACAATGAGTATAGTATAGTGTCTTGCATATTAATCAATGTTTCACCATACAAAACGTAATAACGACGCATAAAGTGTTGTAAATTTTTCAAAGGTGTTTCGAAAATGATAGTGTCGTTTACTTGCAACAGTAATAGCTGATGCGTGCATACAGAGATGCCAATGTACATTGCTACGTGAAGCTATATGACCTAGAATAATGAACCTACAGCAACTGACGACCAATTACTACTCACCATAATCCTTTCTCTTCTTCACAATAACTGCATGAATCATGCAAAAGATTTTAAGTCATTTTCATTTCTATATTAGATGCATTTTTTATATTTTTTATTAATTTTTTAAAAATTATATTTATGTTCCTAAACCTGGAATTACATCATCCTCCTATTCAAAAATATATAACTATATCAAAATTAAGTGCTAATTTGCTGCTAATTGTGCTAATTAATACTGCAAATTATAAATTTTGCTTCTATAGCAACCAAACGTTTTGTTGTCCGAACCAAACAGTTTTCTCAGTGAACTAGAACTCCGCTTTATCAGAAACTTGAAAATTATTGTTCCGATAAAATTCTTCTTTGCATCAGAATTAAGTCCTCTTGATCCATTTTCTATTTTTAAACTATTACTTGAATTAAATTCTACTCTGCATAGGAAAATGACTAGGTCAATTCCCATACATCTGCAATTTTTAAACCATTACTTAAATTAAATTATGCTTTGCGAATTAATTAATTGTTACATTATTTAATTTTTTTACAACTGAAAATTAATAAGCTTTAATTATACAAAATTTTGGGTAAAATTATAAAAATTAGGGTATATGTAAGTTGCAAAAGTGCGGTGCCAACTTCATGGATATTATAATGATAACAATAAAATAGTTTGCTCAATAATATTTTATATTATATCAATATAATATTACATATAATTATTTTATCAATTATATTAATATCAATATATATATATATATATATATATATATAATAATATTTTATAATATATTTTATATAATGCTTAACAGTATTTTATCAAACTCTGTAACTTTTATTTGACACTTTTTTTCCTCAAACTGTTTTCAAAGAAATATCAAAAAAAACTTATTCAGTTAACTTTTTCAGTTTTTTGAATTTTGACATTGAAAGTGTTCTTTGCGTCAATTTTCACCGCGGAGAACTTCAGTTACATAATAGATCTTAAATCAATTATGTAAGTTATTATTGAGCAAATAATTATATCACTTTTATAACTGATATGAAATAAAGTCCAATTTTTATGATTTTTATACCCAAAAGTCTTGGATATTACAGCTTCTTGATGTTCAGTTGTAAAAAAAATTAAATAATAAAACAATTAATTAATTCGCAAAGCGAATTTTATTTTGATTATGATTTTACTTTTGCTATGATTTAGGGCTCTGGCTTAATGAACGTATTATAATTATTTATCTTTTTTTCATTATTTATTCTGAAGGTCTCGACAGTATATTTTACCTCTTGTCTGTCTGTAATACAGCTTAACACAGTAACCTGTGTGTGTGTGTCTGTGTGTCACACGACTTATAATAAAATAATGAGATTAGGAGCATTATAAAAAAAAAACAAGAAATTTTTGTCTGTCTGATAAGAAAAACGTCACTTTCCAAGGAGCTATCTATCTGAACCCTGATTAGTATCATATATAAGGCAATCAATTTTGCCAAAAAAATATCACTCAACCTGAATCAAGCATAAGTTTTCAATTTTTGAAAAAATGAAGTTTCTTACTGGCACTCTACTCCTCTGCATCGTGGGTTTTTTAAGTTTCGTTCGTAAGTATAATTGAACAATAGGTAAATATTGCACACTTTCAAAATTTTGTCAGTATTGATTTTAATTGTTCAAAATTATTAAAAAGTAAGAATCTATTTTTTTGTACTACAACTTCCTGAATCTAATATAACAATTAATTAATTCGCAAAACATAATTTACTTTAAATAACAGTTTAGAAGTTACAGATGTATGGGAATTGTCCCATGGGTCGTATTTTGAAAAATAAAATGCAGTAGAATTTAATTCAAGTACCTAATAGTTTAAAAGAAGAAAATGCATGGGAATCGAAAATTTCTCTTTTAAGGGGTTATATACAAAGTTGGTGCTCAAAAAATCGAAAAAATTTTTATTGCATATTCTGAAAGTACATGCTTTCCAAAATATATGTGCGGAATACTCGAAAACTTTTCAACCGATCTGCATGATTTTTTTTTTAAATTGTTGATACTTACAATCTCGTGCACTTGAACGATTTCTTTTTCATAAAAAAATGTGCGATTCTTCTAAATAATTTTTTGTTCGAAATTTTCAACACCTCAAAAATCGATTTTTTTTGCAAAATGGTTCTTGTATTGAAAAAAAATTTTTTTTTTGGTAAAAAAATCGTTCAAGTACACCGAATGACATTCTTATTCAATAATTTGATGATTTTTTTTATTTCGGTTGAACGGTTCGCTTTCAATCACGTTCACCGCAAGCCTCTTAAAAAAAAGGCTTTTTGGAGGAAATATTAACAATTGTTAAGATTTTTTTATTGTTAAACTTCTAATTTTCTTCTCCGAGACTAGTTCCAACAAACTGTATTTGGTTTTTTCCAATAAAATCTTCATAACGTCCTTAAAAAAATTCACAAACATATCTCAATTTTTCTCATCAGCTTTGTATATAACCCCTTAAAAAAAATAAAAATAAAAATAAAAATGTTCGAATTTTCAAAATATAATAAGCACTTAATTTCTGTGTAAAACTGCATTTTATTTGAACAATAATTTTCAAATTTCTGAATATATATGAATATATTGATTTATTGTTAAAAATTCCTACGTTCATAAATTAATTTTGTTAATAGAATTAAGTTCCCAAAGCAGTAATGGGTATATAGAAAATGGAAATACGCACCTAGTACATAATGTTCCACCAGCCGCGCTACCACCTCAAGAAAGACTCGAAAATCTACCAGCTGGTACTGAAATACTATTATTAAATGGTTTTCCTTACATATCAAGAGGATTTTAACCGATTACTATTCAATATAATAGCCGAACCGGATTTGCACATGTGCGCCAAAGTGGTCATCTTTCCATAATAGGCAATCTTCCTCGAGTCCCACGAAGCAATCATTAGTAGATGTAATAAAAAACCAATTTAAATGGTATAATTAAGTGATGTTATAATAATGTGTAATAATAAATAATAATTATATAATTTTATTATAATGGTATATAATAAAATTTTAGAACCTATAAGTAATTTTCGCATTCGAGTTGAATAATTTTAATACCGAGGCCTTTAAAATTGTTTGCGGTTAGTATAGTATAAAAAGTAGCGAATTATTAACACTTATTAGTGTTAATTACTTTATTACTAACACTTATTAGTCACTGTGGTAAAATTATTAAAAATTCCCGGTTTTTCTGGGAAATGTTTCAATTTCTTCGGTTAACTAAAAGTAACATTTTATATTTACCGCAAAACGCAAAGATTCATTTTAATTCAGGACTTTTATTTTAAATGTCCTATAACACAATAGAGAAAATTAAAAATGTTTTCTTTTTTATAATAAAAAAAAATAAAAATACTTTATTTTATATTACACTCATAAAGTTTGTTTGATTCAAGGAAATTTTCTTCAAATCAAAAGAATTAATTTCATCATATTAAAAAAATTTCTTTGAATCTAATAAATTTTTTTTAATTCAAAGAAACTTTTCTCTGAGTGTAGAATTGGGTTGAAGGAATTTAAAACATTTTAAGGGAACTCATGGGATTTAAATAAATTTTTAAAGAATTTTTCAGAAATTTTATGGGATTTTGCAGAATTTTTAGATAACTAAAAGATTTTTTAAATGAGAGGTTTAAATTTTTAAACTTTTTTTTAAGTTTAAGAGTTTTTTAAGTTTTAAGTTTTTAAGAGGTTTAAACATTTTCTTCAAGAAATTTTATATGTTGTTGTGGAATTAAAGAGTTTTTAAAAGTTTTTTTTTAGAAATTACAAAGGATTTTGTGGAATTTAAAAGTATTTCTCTTGAAATTCTTGAAATTCTAAGAAAACTAAGGAACTTCAAAAGATTTTTAAGACATTTTAAAGAATTTTCACAAGATTTCAAGGGACTTTTAAAAGAGTTTGAAGCATTTATATGAAAAGTATGTTACAAAGATTTCTATAGATTTCACAATATTACAAGACATCTCAATGAGTTTCATACGATTTTTGGTGACTTTAAGGAATTTAAAGGGATTTTAGGAGATTTCAAGTGATTGTAAGGAATTTCAATGGATTTTTAAAGAATTCAAGAGAGTTTAAGGATCATCAAAAGAGATTTTAAGACATTTTAAGTGATTTTAAGAAATTCAAGAAATTAATTAAAACGTGGAAGAAATCAAATGAAATTCCTTGAAACTACTTGGAATTCTTTTAAATTTTAAAGCATTTTAACGATTTTTAAGTAATTTCGACTAAATTCAAAAGAATTTTAGGATTACTAAAGAATTTCGTAAAATTTTAAGGGATTTCAGGATATTTCGTGGAATTTTAACGGATTAAAAATTTTTTCGTGGAATTTATGATTTTTATGAGTTTTATAAAAATTTTGTGAAATTTTAAAGGGTTTCATGGAATTTTTTTTGAGAATTTCTAAGAATTTTTAAATATTTTCACAAATTTTAACGAATTTCAAGAGTTTTTAAAGAATTTTATGAGATGGCTATTTAATTCGTTAAAAAAAAAATTAAGTACGCTCGAAAAAATTCCCTGACTTTGAAAAAAATTCCCTGACAACTCCAGGTTTCCCAGATTTTCCAGAGTAGAAAAAAAAACCATAAAAAAAACTGAAAAACCATATTAAATGTAAAAGTTTTAAAATCCTGGATTTTATAAAGTGAGAAAATTTTTTCACAACAAAATGAACAATTTTTATGCAAGTTCCTGTAGAATTACAGAAAACTATGCGACCGCAGCATTTGTGAAACAAGAGATGACGGCGTGCCAATTAGTAAGTAAACTAGTGAAATGGCGAGATGGAATATTATTTTCCTCGTCCTGGATGGTGGAAATGAACGAAAGTCGAGGACAACTAACCGCAAGTCGAAAATATTGTCTCTAAATCTAGTCGAAAAGATAGAGCAGCGTTGCACGTCTAAAAGATGGATGAGCGGATCTGTTGACAGAACTGAAGCAGTTCTTACGTAAATATTGAGTAATATTGAGTAATCGCTCCTTGTACCGGTCAATCTTCGATTTTCAACCTAAATTCCACAAAGCTCCAATCCTGAAGATAAAAAATATTTTAAAAGTGAAAGAGGAATTATAGGTTTAATTTAATATTTTAGGAATTCAGGTGCTAATTCAGTAAAAATGTCTGAAGATCTCAAAAAGTCCTTATAACATACACATTAAAGTTTTTAATGTTTTTATCAATTGAAATGTTGACATCTACATTGGGGAAGTTACTCAATGAAAGATACTCTGAATGTTCTATTGCACTGAATAAAAATGCAATTATAATGTAATTAAATAGAAAGCACTTCTCTCATACATCAGTTCCCGACACTGGTTAACACAATAATGAAACTATCAACCAAGAAATAGAAAACTTTGGTCAGATAACAATAATCTTTTCTAATTAGGTAGAAAGAAAATTGAAGGATCATTAAACTGGTTCAAGTTCGCCTCCACTGAATACTGTTTTTGCTCAGATTCTCCGCGCGATTTACCACGTTCGTTTAAGCCTACTTACTTATTTAAATACTGTAAATAATTACGGTGGTGGTGGCGTCGCAAAAAAGTGGCTTAACACCCGAGGAAGAAACACAGAGGCGACTAAATCCAAGTATCCTCTGGGACTTTCTAATGAAAAAGAGGAATAAAGGATTATATCTGTGTATTAAGGGAGTAAGGCAGGTGATATTTAATATTTTAAGTTATCCATATAGACAGCAATAAAATATAAAGAAAAATATGAAGAAAGGACTCCTGAACAAGCTTTAGAAGTTTTAAAATTTAATAAAGAGGGAACCTTTTCACATTAAATGTGTAAATTGATTATGAAGCCATTTTTTCCTCTTCAGAACATATTGCTATTCGTAATAGTACTGTTCTTTATGGCTGTCTAGCAAAATAATTACCAGTAATCTTTTTTTCGCGTACAAAGAACTCGAGTTTACCAGATTAAAACTAATTACTCACTCGACCGACTTGCCATTATACAAACCGGTTGGAAGAAAGCCTGAGTTTTTATGTACTTCCAAACAGTCCAGTTATTGCAGTGCTAATACTATAATACCAATACCAATACTAATACTAATACTAATACTAATACTAATACTATAATAGAGAGCCTGGCACTTGCGGTGCCGTTTCATCCTACAGCTGACATTGCTCAGTGGAACATATCTGTACTCGGGATGTGGGACATGTAGGAGTTTACTTGTCATCGATTACGTAATTGGATCGCTTGCGAAAGGGCACGATCGTTAAATTACAATTATTTTAATCGAATGCGCACTTAAGCATCTTAAACTAGATCACTATACCGACGAGGAAATCGATTTCCCTTAGCTTTGCATCTTTCACAATTATTCTAGAATTCCATGTCAAAATTATTAATTTTTTCACATTTCTTGAGATTTTACATGAAGCAATTACTAAAAACCGAATCAAAATGTAAAATGTATCCAAATCAAACAGTTTCATTCCCATCTAATCCGAATGAATCCGCCAATCCGAATTAATTCAAAACCCATTCAAAATAAATCCGAATCTTTAATCCGAATTAATCCGAACTTTCAATCCGAATAAATCTGGAATTTTTCGGAATCATTCGAATTGAATCGGATAGACCGGATTAATTCGGATTCATTCGAATTAAATGTCTTGATTGACTGAATTCATTGGAATTGACCGCATTTATTCGGATTGAAAGTTCGGATTCATTCTGATTAATTCAGATTGGCGGATTCATTCGGATTCCTTTTGAATGGGTTTTGGATTAATTCGGATTGAAAAATTTCCCTCGGATTAAATCGGAATGAAACTGTTTGATTCGGATACAAATTCCGGATTGATTCGGAATGAATTTCAATCCGAAGCTTTCGCTAGGGCAATGTATACCTACACGGAGAGAAATGCTATGGTTGGGCCAACCATATATATTGTAAAATATGGGGCAACCATATCTATGGTTGGTGCAACCATAGATATGGTTGCGGATTTGATCAACGGATTTTTAGAGAATTTTAAAAAATAGATTAGATTCATTTTTACAGGATTTTATAGGATTTCAAAGTTTCAAGGAATTTTAGATGATTTCAAAAAATTTGAGATGATTTCAAGAAATTTAAAGAGTATTTAAAAGGATTCTATAGAAAATTTTAGGGAACAAATTAACTTTCAAGGGATTAAAATTTAAAATCCCTTTAATTTAAAAATCCTATTTAATTCAAGTTTAAAATCCCTTGAAATCTTCTCATTAATTTCCTAAAGTTCTCTAGAAATCCGTTGACATCACCTAAAATTTCTTGAAATCATGTAAAATCCTTTGAAATATAATAAAATCCCTTGAAAGTTAATTTTATTATATTTCAAAGGATTTTACAAGATTTCAAAAAATTTTAGGGGATGTCAACGGATTTCTAGAGAACTTTGAAAAGATTTCAAGGGATCTTAAACAGTCGGAAAAATCTTTAGAGATTTTAGAGGATTTAAAGCGATTCAAGTTTTGAAGGAATTTTAAAAGTTATTAAAAATTTCAAAGGATTTTTATACGTTCAAATTTTTTTGGGGATTATGTTTCATTCGTTTTTTTCTCCGTATTGTTTTTATTTCTTTACTTTTTATTTTAAATACCCAAATTTTTGATCATATTTTTCGTAGGGGTGTCCAAACGACATTTTTTACAACTTGTTACATAACAGAGAGGATAGGTAAAAATAGGGGGAAAAAGTGTTACGTAATCCATAGATGGCCCCTAAACTTTAAGCTGAATAAATAAAAAAAAACTGTTGAACAAATATCAATCTATTTACAAAGAAGATTATTTTCTTCCGTGATTTATTTTTCGACGCTTCGTTTACATAATTCTTCCGAACTTGCGTAGATACCTGCTTTTTTTTCCTTCTAAAGAGATTTCCGTAGAAAAATTAATTTTCTAAAAAAAGAAGCGCGCCGTTAGATTAAAGTGAGCTTCAAACTCAAACCCAAACCCAAACTCAAACTCAACTCCAAACTCAGTGCTTCAATTTTCTCTCTAGCAACTTTGCCTGAAGAAGCTTGTCAAGCTTGTCAGCGAGATTTGCAGATAATCCTCAATCCGATCGTTTGCTATATGGTGAATGAATCTATTCACGCATAAACACGCTTACGTATACATAGAATGCTAATGCTTACAAAACATTCCTATAAAAAAGCCCTCTTATGAAAAAAACCCTTCTATGAAAAAATCCCCTCTATTCTCTACATATACACGCGCATTTCCTTTTTTTTAAATATTATAATTGATGATATTTTATTTCTTCTTTTCTATCCGTTAGAATTAAAATTGTATTTTAAAAAATTTTAGTTGTATAGGAATAACAGTAACATGATATGAATTTTAAAAACTTAACCAATTTTCAAAAATAATATATATTTATAAAAAATGTTTCCTTATATTTTATAAATTAAATAATTACAACATGTGTTTCGACTTATAAAAAATAATATTTGTTAGATTTTTTTCAAAATTAACTACGTTTATAGTTGTATTGATGTTTAATTGTGCTTTTTTTTTTTCTAAAAAAATACCACATTTATAGTTTTGTACAGTATTATTTGAAATAACCGACTAATTAATTATCATAAAATTAATTAATTGTTTATTTTAAATATTATTATAAAACTGTAAATTTCTTAAGTTTTTTTTTAGAAGGAGAAACCTCGCTTAAACATCCAATACAACTGTAAATGTAGTAAATTTTTAGAAGAATATAATTACCCACTGTTTTTGTTTATAACTCATGATACTTCATATTTCTTTAAAGTCTGATACTTTATAAAATATTGATACAACATCTATTTTACGTAATAAAAAATAATAATTATTAGATTGTTTTCAAAATTAACTATGTTTTCTGTAGTATAGATCTTTAATTATAGTTTCAATTTCTAAAAAAACTACCGCATTTATAGTTGTATAGTATAATTTTAAAAATCGGTTAATTAATTATTAAATTAATTTATTAATAATTAGTCCTGATAAATTAGTTAATTGTTTATTTTAAACATTACTATAAAAATCCTTTTTTTAAAAAAAATGATGATTAATGAAATCAAATTCAAATGAACTTTTCGAACCATATGTGATTGTGGCAACTATTATGAAATAGTTGTGGCAACTATTTCATAATGATTAACACATATGGTTGTTTCCACATAATAGTTGTGGTTGGGAAAAGCAAAAATTGTAGTTGTACCATATTTTACTACTTCTGTGGTTGTCACAACCATAGCAGTTCTTTCCGGGTCAATAAAGGGTAATTGTAACCAGAGGTGTCACTGTATAAAATTATATAATGGCGATTCATAATTTAATTATAAATATCATAAAGACATAAAAGCTAGACTGTAGAAGCTCCCAAGGATTTCTTGTGTCATTGAATCAACAACACTATAATTATTTAGATAAAAGGTTTGTTGGCTTATAAATCTGTCTACATTAATTTTAGCCTTTATTTATAGAACGAGACGAACGCGCGCTCCGCGTGCAAATTTACTTTCTTTTTAAATGTTCTAATTTATAATATTTCATTTCATCTTTCCAAAAAAAAACTAAGTTTTATTGGACTAATTAACTAACTAACTTCCTTATATTTTATAAATAAAATAATTACTACATGTATTTTGACTTATAAAAAATAATAGTTGTTAGATTGTTTTGAAAATTAACTACTTTTACAGTTATATTGATGTAATAATAAATATTAATTTTTTATTTGAAATATTACCATAAAACTGTAAATTTATTAATTTTTTTTATTAATTTTTTCCCTGACTTCCCTGACAAACTTTTTTTTCCCTGACATTTCCCTGACATGTGGCCACCATGTATACTCTCTAAATCTGAATCAGCGAAAACCCTACCAAATCAGTGAAATTCGCTGATGAATCAGTGAATTTCACGCCCTCTATGAGAGTAATTCCGCTGATTCATCAGCGAATTTCACTGATTTGGTATGGTTTTCGCTGGTTCAGATTTAGAAAGTATATATATAATTGGTTCACAAATGATTTCTTGGAATGTACTTGCCATGAGTTAACTTAATCTTAAGATTAAGTAAACTCATGGCAATAGTTAGGGGAGAATTCTCCCCTAACTATTGACGATATTTCAAAGATATCCTATGTGCTTTGTACTAGAGATGAAGATCCGATCTTCGCTGCTTCGCTATCGCGCGACTACAAGACAAAATCCTGTAATCTGCAGCTTAACCTGTTGCGTTGCTAGTTGCTTTCGAAGGATTAGTTGTGATGATTATGCCATTAGCCGATCAAGCAAGGTTTCCTTAATTCAATCTCACTTTCCTTCCAAAATTAATTAAGAAGATAATATTCAAGTTTTTAACAAAGAATCTTGATAGTGAAATAAATTATAGATTTGTTGATGCATAAAGAATTTGAAGTTTTATAATTTTAATATATTCAAAATTAAAAATAAAAAAAAAACTTTATTATTCTTTTTTGAAGGTTTTATGTTGCAAGTGCTATCCAGTTATATTTTATATCCTAACGGAACAACCCTTTTTATTCAAGGAAAATATTCAAGGCAAAATGTTACTCATTAACACAAGCAAGCATGCGCAAATTTACATATATAAGTAGAAAAGGAATAACATGAAGATTTAATTTCGAGATTCCCTGAATTCATCGTCATGTGTTTGAAGTTGCATAAATATCGTACCGAAAGCAGCGATAATGTTGCTCTTTTCACAGGAGCGTGAAAATTCTGCAAAAACCGGACGGAAAAATACAAAAAAAATAAAAAAGCAAACGACCTCTGTATACATGATTCCTGCATTGCGTGGGAAAAGCTGCAGAAGTCGATATAAATATGATTCACTAATTTGAAATTATTCGCGCGTGTATAAATGATTTTTACCATATATAATATTAAAAACGTAAAGAGATTCCCATAATATTAATATCGAATCCATGAGGGTGGAAAAGTAAAACCTGAAAAGTATTATTGATTTTTATTATTCAACGCAATATGAGGATTTAACGTTATTATTATTTACTATCTGCATATGCCATACGCAAAATTCGCGGAAAAATACTTTTCTTTGAAATTTAATTGTTAATTAAAAGCGTTTGAATATAAGCTAAATTGCACATTTCGAATCACAGAGATAAAGAATAATTTTCATGTAAATTTTATATGAAATACCACGAAGTAGAGACAGAGAAGTAATTAATGGTATATTGTGCAACAAGTAAGGAAAGTAGGCAGTTTCAAACGAGTGTGAAGATTGCTGTACAAGTCAGCACAGAAAAAATAAAATATGAAAATAAATGGCTGAATTTAACATTTAAAATAGTCAACATGCGCTCTGAACATATTTTTTTCTGGAATTTAGTAAGTTTTACTATTTCAAATTGTATTTTTTTGCTAAGAAAATAAAACGGTTTACAATTTTCTTAGCAAAAATTACAATTTGAAATAGTAAAAATTACTAATCCGATGAGAACAAAGTGATTCAAATTTCACAAGAGTATGACTGCCTGCTCTCTGCACCTTTTGCACACAATATTTTTTATAACAATTGCAGGGAATTTCCGACTTGAAAATCAATAAAAAGCAGACTTTTCGTCAATTTCCGTAAACTTTAGAAATTAATGGTAAAATAACTTTATAATTTACTCTATATTTATAAGGGATAAGGGAATTTCATGGGTAAAATTTAGTAGGCACCCTGATAGAGGAAAGCAAGTTTTATAGTCGAAAAAATCTTGTTATTTAATAAAATCTATTTGCATATAAATTCTATTTTCATTCTGAATTCTCATTTTCGTAGACAGATGCAGACGAAAATGAGATTTTCGAAAATAAAATTTATTTTTAACTTGTACAGCAAAATAATCAATTGACAGAATTTAAACTTGTTTTACGAAAAAATAGAACAAGGTGGCCACAAGATTCAATTTTTCAATTTCCCTGACTTTCAGACGAATTTCCCTGACAGAAAAGTATTAAAAATGCGCATAAATTTTCAATAATACAACCTTGAAAATCTCTTAAAATTCATTGAAATTTCTTGAAATTATTGGAATCCTATTGAAATCCCTTACCTATTGACACCCCTTAAAATTCGTTGAAATCTTTTGAAATTCCTAGAAACATCTTTAAATATCTTAAAATTCCACTACAATATTTAAAATTCCATGAAATCCTTTACAATTATTTTACAAAATCTTTTTCAAATCATAAAAATCTCGTCAAATTCTTTAAAATTCCCTAAAGTGAATTAAAATCTCTAAAAAAAAAAACTCTTGAAACAAAAAATCTCACAAAATCTTAAAAAAAAAGACTTGAAAGTTTTTTAAATACTATGAGGACTATTAAAATTTCTTAAAGTTATTTTTAAATCATAAAAATTATTTAAAATTTTTACAAGTTTCTTAAAATCCTTTTGAATTCCACGAAAAAATTTTAAATACCTTAAAATATGTAAATTTTAGTTTTTGAAAACTTTTCAAAATTCCACAAAATCTTTAGAAAAGCACAAAAATCTCGTGAAATCCTTTAAAATTCCACGAGGAACATTAAAATCTCTTAAAATCATTTTAAAAAATAAAAATTTCTTTAAATTTTTACAAGTTTTTTAAAATGCTTTAAAATTTCTCAAAGAACTTTAAAATTCCTTAAAATTCTTTGAATTCCCCAAACTTCCTTAAAAATCTCTTAAAATTTCATGAAGTCCTTTAAAAATTCTACTAAACCGTTTATATATTATACAAATCTTTTGTAATTACTTTAAATTTCTAGAAACCTTTTAAAATTATTGAAAATGTCTTGAAATCATTAGAAATCTAGAGAATCTCAAAGAATACCTGAAAATTATTTATAATCCTTCGAAATCCTTGGATAATTTCTAAAATTTGTTAAATAGGTAAACTATAAAACTTATTTAGTACGACAAAAATAACATAGTTAGCATAAATGTCAATTTCTATTTTCCTTGACAACTACTCGCATTTCCCTGACATTTCCCTGACAAAATTTTTTTTCCCTGACATTTCCCTGACATGTGGCCACCCTGTAGAAGGTACCACCTGATTTGAAATTCCTCAGTTGTGCATTAATTTCGATAATAGTTGTGCATTAATAATAATAGTTGTGCATTAATGTCGATAATAGTTGTGCATTAATAATAATAGTTGTGCATTAATGTCGATAA
>CAJFCP010000087.1:1620299-1653523 GCA_904066005.1 Synergus itoensis
TTAAAGGATTTTAAGAGATTTTAAGGGATGTTAGAAAATATTAAGAGATTTATAATGATTTCAGGAGATTATAAGTGATTTTAAGGAATTTTTAAAGATTTCAAAAAGGTTTTAGGATATGTAAGAGATTTCAAGATTTAAAAAAAAATTCAAGAATTTTAAGAATTTTTAAGAGATTTTAAAGATTTTGGAGAATTTAAAGGATTTTAAGAGATTACAATCGATTTTAGCGAATTTCAAGAAATTTTAAATGATTTCAAAGAAATTAAAAAAAAATTAGAAGAGTTTAGGGATTTTCAAGAAGTTTTACAGGATTTCTAAGAATTCAAGCGATTCTAAGGAATTACTAGAGTCAAAAATATTTAGACTGATTATTGGGAAAAATTTTTTCAAACCAGAAATCCACTTCCCACATCAAAAATAAAATCAAAGACAATTCCCAAATTTTTTTTCAATTCCTGGATTTCCTTAAATTACCACATAGTAAGGGAAAAAATATTCATCAATTTACATGAATGAAGTTGAAACACTTATAATATAAAAAATGAATTCTATAATATTTTTTTCGATACAAAATCGTTTTTGTTGATTTTCTACTTTCGAAGCTGAAGTCTTTTTAACTTATACAACAGTAATTAGAGAGCTTAATGGGTTACCTTTTTTTGACCATCACTTCCGCAAAAGTTACGGGATACATACCTGCAACAAAAAAAAAATATTATAATTAAAATCTTTCAACTATTATTAAAGAGAGTTTTCCACGTACTAAAATCTGAAGAAAGTCGTGGACTTTTTAGGATTTTCGTCGACTTTGTGATTTTCGAAAAAGATTCAATTTTTACATTTCCATGACTTTTTCCTGCCTTTCAGACAAATTTTCCTGACAAAAAAGTATTAAAAATGCGAACACATTTTCAGTAAAAATACTATTGAAATTTTAAAAAAATTTCGTATAATATCACTTTAACTCTTTTGAAATTTAAAATCACTTCACAACACTTAAAATTCGTAAAAATCTCTCTTTACAATAACCTTGGAAATCTCTTAAAATTTCTAGAAACATATTAAAATTCATTTAAAATTATTTCAGTTTAAAAATCATAAAATTACCTTGGTACCTTGGAAATCTCTTAGAATTCATTGAAATTTCTTGAAATTCCTCAAAATCATTTGAAATATTTTAAATTTCACGAAAAACTTCAAAATCTTTTATAATTCCTAAAAATCTCTTAAAATTTCCTGTAATTCTTCAAAATTCCATAAAATATTTTCAGAATCTCTTGAAATATTACAAAATTCCACGAGGAACTTTAATATCTCTTAAATTGCGTCAAAATCTCTTAAAATTATTGGAAACCTATTGAAATCCCTTAAAATTCCCTGAAATCTTTTGAAATTCCTAAAAAATCTTTAAAATTCTTAAAATTCCACTATATATTTAAAATTCCATGAAATTCTTTACAATTATTTTACAAAATCTTTTACAAATCATGAAAATCTGGTGTAATTTTTTAAAATTCCCTAAAGTGCATTAAAATCTCTAAAAAAAAAAAAAAACTCTTGAAATAAAAAATCTCCCAAAATCTTTTATAAATCATACAAATTTTGTAAAATCCTTTAAAATTCCATGAGGAACATTTAAATTCCTTAAAATCACTTTAAAATAATCAAAATTTCTTAAAATTCTACAAGGAATTTTAAAATTCATTAAAATTCTTTGAATTTCATAAATTCCTAGAAGCCTCTTAAAAATCTTTTAAAATTATTGAAAATCTCTTGAAATCATTAAAAATCCAAAGAAGTTCAAAGAATCCTTCAAAATCCTTGGAAAGTTTCTAAAACCTGTTAAGTAAACTATAAAATCTACATAAGCAATACGACAAAAATAACATATTTAGCATAATTGTCAATTTCTATTTTCCCTGACAACTACTCACATTTCTCTAATATTTCCCTGACAAATTTTTTTTCCCTGACATGTGACGACCCTGGCACAAACTAAAATAGAAAGAAAATTGTCATAAAGACATGAAAAATGGATTTGTTTTCAGTTGGAGTTGAGGAGCGGATTGGTAATAAGGTGTCCAAGAGGGCGAAGCCTCTGGATCCAGACGAAGATGACTATTACTATGATGACGATGTGGAGCAAAGGAACAATCCAACGAACGAGGCGCCAGCGGTACCACCCGGATTCCTGAGTCCGTCGGTACGAGAGTATCTGGATCTCGGTAAATCGATACCCGGTACGTAAACAAGATCATCTCCCGCAAAGTTTTCCCTTTGAACGTCCTCTCAACGTCCTCGCATTTTCTCATTCTCGTTCTTTTCTCCTTCTTTCTGAAATACGTTTTTGAAATCGAGTGTGCTTCTCCTCTGAACGATAAAGTGTGCGCTAGCTTACGAAGTACCAGTATCAGAAGAAGAAGTAGAGGAAGATTCCGAGCTTCTCTCAGAAACTTGGCCAGAGACGAAGAGTCACGCGTATCCCTCATATTTCTTTACCTCTTTGGATACCGGAAACTTGCGCTAAGATCTTCACGCACAAAAGCAATCTTTTACACACAATTCATACAACAAGGCTTTACAAAATCGACGAAAGCGATCTTTATCATAATAGAAGCCTTAAGGACTATATTTTACTCAAATATTCTAGTCTGCAAAATTATAATAAGCTTTTTCGATTTTTGTACAAGTGCCACACGGAAAAAAGAAAATGACTGAATTTACCATTTAAAATAGTTAACATGAGCTCTGAACGCAGTTTTCCTGGAATTTAGTAACTTTTACTACTTCAAATTGTAACTTTTGCAAAGAAGAAACAGGGTTTGCAATTTTTTTAGCAAAAATTACAATTTTAAATAGTAAAACTTACTAAATTCGTGGAAAAATGCGTTCAGAGCGCATGTTCACTATTTTAAATGATAAATTCAGCCATTTTCTTTTTTTCGTGCATATAAAAGATTCTAGTTTATGAACCAATTCGATATTTTAAGTTTAAGTTTAAGTTTTAGTTAAGTTGTGAATTTCTAGTCACAACTGGAGAACTTTCTTGAAGGAGAGAATTAAATTCTTTGAAAAATTATTCAGAGTGGAGAGAGCTTTGATCAATTGAACGACAGTTAAAGGAAAGTTATAAGAACGGTTGGAAAATAATATCAGGAATCGAAGAAAAAAGAAGTAGCTATCTGTTCAACTTTAGTTATAACTCTGATGGGATCGATGCCGATAATGTAGACGAAGTGATTCACAATGGGAGTCCAGCACGCTATTAAAAGTGATATTCGTGTAGATTGGTTGTCAATGATAAGAGAAGTGATGTAAATTTGAGATACGAGTCATTAATGCTATATGCGAAATCGAATTGAGAAATCTCCGTTTTACTATTAACATATGTATTGCATATGATGCTTAAGTATATCAACATTTAACCCACAGGATCAAAATGATGCAATTAAGGATTTATACTGTAAAATAAAAGCGAGGTTATTCCTAATAAGTAGTGTATTAGAAATTTTTGTAATAAAAATATCTCTTTGTGAATATATGAGAATAGTATTTTATACACGAGAAATATTTCATGGAAAAATAATAATATATATTCAAATATAAAAAAGAAAATTATATGATTTGATTCCAAAATTATTGATTTTGAAATTCAACACAATTTTGGCCATACAAATAAAATTTTTGTCAATTTCGAGGCAGTTATATTTGACACATCAAATTTTGAAAAATTTTCAAGAATTTTGCTTTAACGAAATTTCATTGGATTTATGCAATGTTAATGAAATTTTAAAGGATTTAACAATATCTTCTAGCAATTTTTTTTAATGATTTTAATTTTTAGTAATTTTAATTCTAATCAAATTCCAGAGAATTTTAAAAGATTTTCCGAAAATATTATACAATTTCATATTCTTTCGTGGAATTTTAATTATTTTCGATTTATGTGTATTTTATGGAATATCATGAAATTTTTAACTTTTTAATTTAATTACAATTTTTTTTCATGAATCATGGAAGTAAGTTTATAACTTTTTCAGTTTTATGAGAGAAACGACTTTTGAGTCGTTTCTCCGACCAATTTATAGATGTCTTTTTGTATTTTTTGAAGAAAATATTTTAAAAATTGAATACAAAAATAAATAAAAAAATTTGATAATAAAATAAAATAAAATAAAATTTGATAAGTCGATTTTCCGATAAAATACAGACAAATAAAACAAAATATCTTCGAAATAAAAACCTCACAAAATCCTTTAGAAATCAAAAATAAATTTTGAAATTTTTTTTAATTTCACGAGGAATATTTAAATTCCTGAAAATTATTTTAAAAATATCAAAATTTCTTTAAATTTGTACAAATTTCTTAAAATTCCACAAAATCTGTAAAAAAAAATTATAAAAATCTCATGAAATCCGGAAAATTTCCACTAGAAACATTAAAATTCCTTAAAATCACTTTAAACAAATCAAATTGTAATTTTTGACAAAAATATTTAAAAAATTGAATAAAAATATAAAAAATTTGATAAATAAATAAATAAAACTAAATAAAATTTTATAAATCGATTTTTCGATAAAATACAAAAAATTCCCTGGTTTTTCCCCGCACTCAGAAAAAAACTTGTTTTCAATAAAAACTTTTATTTTAATAATAATTCAAGGTAAAAATTTCTTCATATTAAAAAAAAAAAACTTTCTTTCTTTTAAAATAATTTTGAATCAAAGAAATGTTTATGTGACCGTATATAAAAACTACAATTTCTTTGATTAAAAAAAGCTGTTTTCTGGATGGGATCAAATAAAATTCCCAGGCTTTTTCCGGTTTCCCGATTCTCTATAGACACCTTGATTTTAAATAAAAGCAAAAGTATCACTGCGAACTAACTTCATGCTACGAACGGAATGTATGAATGCGGACACTTGACAATTATTATATGGTACATAATTCTGAAAATTCATAATATTTCAATCCTGAAGAATATACTCATTTTGTAAGTTGTGGAACAGGTGACGCATTTCCTTTGCTAGGAATGAATTTCCTTTCCACTCTCCACCTCTTTGGATACGGGAATCGCGTATTAAGCCCTGCACGGCGTGCTCCCGCGGGAATCTAATTGCTCGGCTTTTCCGCAAATTTACCCAACATTTGCCCCTCGAGCTACCACTCCACCCCTGGAATACCAGCGATGTGTACTCGACGTGTTCCCGTTCTCGACGGCTTGCATCGATTGCAAAAATATCTTTCATATCTGAATAAAATGTGTGCACTATGCAGGAATCTCTTTAAATCTCAATTAGTAACAAGTTACTGATGAGTTAGTGCCAAGTTATTTACTAATTATGAGAATAATATTTATTTGAGCACAAATTTTGTAATCTGCGTGGGAAACTCAATTTATTTGAGTTATATAACTCGAGAGATTATTAGTCCAGAATTTCTGTACAACAAAATATCTCTGGCTGGTCTGAACCCGAGTAGAAATTTTTCTGTGGCCCCAATCGGGCCCAGATTGGGGAATCTGGTCCCGATCGGGGTATCACCGATCTGGGCCAGGTTTTAAAATTTCTACACGGGAGAGATCCCTCTTGATTCCCTTTTTCATATAGAAATGATATGCCAGTGGCATACTCTGATTTAAGATTAATTTTTTAATTAATTTTTTAATCAATTAATTAATTTATTTTATTTTATTTCATTCTGATACATATGTTAAATATGTTTATTTACTTTTCATACACCTCCTTGTGTAATATACATATATTTACGCCCAACTTCAGTAAACTTTGTCCGGAAGCGTGACGGAGTCATAGCTTCAAGTTTCTGCCAAAATAATTGTGTAAAGCTGACAGAATTAAAGGCAAGGTAACTAAACTTGCTTACAAGGTAGAAATTACTCTGTTTTTCGAATGGAACGGCAAAGGTTCAGTTTTATGTATCTAGAAAGTTTACTTCTTACTTAGAAGTTTTTCCAATATTTCGACTCAATCAGTATGACTAACAATAAGTTTGTAGTTTCCGGAAATCAAAATTCAAGACTTATAGTCTTATAAATTAATACAATGCACGAATCCGACAGATATAGAATAAATACTGTGCAGATTCTTATTCAGTTTCATTTCCTGAAATGAAATGAAATTCACTTCCCGTATCAAAAATAAAATCAAGGACAATTCCCGGATTTCCTTATAAACCCCGGTTGAAACAAACTGAACATAATTAATGGAGTATTTAAATGTGGGTTAAATTAATGTATTTTAAACTAAAAAACAATGTAAAAATATTGATTCATTTTAATTTTTTATAAATGAAACTTTCAATACCTATTTCTATTTTTAGTTACACTAATACACTAAAGTCTTCAAAATTCTTTAAAAACTCGGCTCACATCGAGGCTCACATTTAAAATTTTGTAATTTCGAGTATTTTATAATTCTGGGAATTTAACATTTCGATAACTTTCAACTTAGGGAATTTTAAATTTCAGTACAATTATTTTCTCTCGGGAATTTTCTATTTTAGAAATTTTTATTTTTCTGGAACTTTAAACTTCTCTGAAAATTTTTTACGAAAACCTTCGAAATATCTTAAAATTCGTTAAAACTTTTTAAAATTCCTAGAAACCTCTGGAAAACTATTAAAAATTCATAAAAAAAATTCAAAATCATTAATCTCTTAAAATTTATGTTAAAATTCGTGAAAATTCCCAAAAATTCCTACAAAAACCTCTTGAAGTTTCTAAAAATTTAAAATTTTACTAAAACCTTTGAAATCCTTGTAAATTCTACACAATCTTTTAAAGATCATAAAAATTTTCTGAAATCCCTCAATAAATTTCCCTGACAAATTTCAAAATTCTTTACATCCCATAAAATATTTTAAAAGTCATAAAAATCTCTTAAAATCTGCTTAAAGTCGTGAAAACCTCTAAAAAAATTCCAAGAAACTTTTTGGAATTCTTTAAAATTTTATGATAACTAAAATCGCTTTTGTATCCTTTAAAATCCAATAAAATTATTAGAAATCTCATAAAATTTCACAAAATCCAAAAAAAGTCACATAAAGCCTTTTAAAAATCATTAAAATCTCTTGAATTCTCTTATAATTCCTCGAAATTTGATGAAAACATTTGAAATAGCTTAAAATTCGTTGGAATTTTTTAAAATTCTTAGAATTCTCTTAATATTATTTCTCAAATTTCAAAAAATTTAAAATCCCTTAGAATTCCCTGGAGTTCTTAAAAATCTTCTGGAATTTTATAAATTGCTTTAAAATTCCGCGAAATTTCAAAAAATTACAAATCTCTTGTAATTCTTAAAAAATATCTTCAAACTTCATAAATTCCGTTAAAATTCCACGAAATATCCTGAAATATTTTGAAATTCTACGAAATCTTTTAAAAATCCTAAAAATCCTTAGAATTTCGTAAATAAAAATCACTTGAAAATTGTCAAAATCCATCATTAAAATTCTCAGAAACCTCTTAAAATTCCTCTCTAACATAAAAAGGTGATGTAACGAAATGTTTCTAAAATCTCGCGTAAATTATTGTGCCAAAAAATTATCGTGCTCTCTAAATTTGAATCAGCGAAATTCCGTTTTTAAATAACTTGAACTTGTAAGATTAAAAACAAATAATTTTGCGCGTTGGTTTACTAGTTTGTATAAAACAGATCAAAAAAAAAAAAAAAAAAGGACTTCGTTCACTTGAACGTTAAAATATCCTGGCACATGAGTATTTGAATCCAGAACGAAATTGGAAAGGATATTTGCACATTTTGATGAATCACCATACTGCACATTCCACTTTCATTATTTCGCGTTCCAAAGTTTCGCATAGTTGAAAGGGATTACAGGTTGCTTCTTCTTTATCCCCTCTCATAGAAAATGGAATTAATAGGAGAGAACACCAGAAAACAGTTTCCATCTAAAAATTCCCAATTGCATCACAGAGTATCAGTAAAATAAAAACTAGTTGTGAAGTTGTATCAACTTTTGTGCTCATTCAATGAGCACTTTGCTTCCTGGAAGCAAATATGATTTACTTCCTCATAGAGGAAGCATTAATTAGTTAATCAAATGTTTTAATATTAAGTCACCTGATTCGTGTCAACACAAAAAAAGTTTACTTTCCTTACATCAGCTTTAAATTTTTGTTATTTGAGAAATTATAGTTAAAAAATTAATTTTTGAAAAATACAATTAACCATAACTTTCTTATTTCGCAATGAAATGCATTAATCAAATAGGTCAATCGATTCATCTCGACACAAAGTATATTTATTTTCCTTACATCAGCTCAAAATTTTGATTATTTGAAAAGTTATAGTTGAAAAATTAATTTTTGAAAATACAACCATAACATCCTTATTTTTTAATGAAATGCATTAATCATATAGGTCAATCGATTCGTCTCGATGAAAGGAATCTTCATTTCCCTTACATCAGCTTTAAATTTTGATTATTTGAGAAGTTATAGTCGAAAAATGAGTTTCCCTAAAATTATAAAAGTACGTAAAACTTGTAAAATTAAATATTTTGTTAAACCCTTGTAAGAAGTTCAACTAGGTATTATATAGTGTAATAAGTGTGCTAAATTTCAATAATTTATCTCTACGCGTTTTCAAGATATTGCAGGATCGTGACATACATACATACATACATACATCCGGATATTTTTTCAGGACATCATATTAGATATATTGCCCTTGAAATATGTTCAAAAACACCCTTTTTTAGAAACTGGATTTTGACACCACTACAAAGCTTCCTCTATGAGGAAGCAAAATGTGAAAGTCTTCGCCTTGCTTGTATACCAAGTTCCTATAATCGAGGGGTCAATTTGCAGAGAAGGCAAACCCAAACCAGCTCTTAATTTTCAAACCAGTGAACCCATCCTTTGTTTTCCGACCTTCCGGAAAAGTATATCGATTCGTTTAACTCAGCGATCAAAATCGAGGGCAAAGATATCTTTGCAAGCTCCTCACTTGGTTTGGCGCTAGATCCACCGTATCACTCGAAAATCTATCCTTCTATTTGCCAAATAAAGGACGAGGCTCCCGAGGCACCTCCTCCCTCATTTTCATCGTCCGTTCTTTTCCACCCTCTTTACCCATCTCTCTTGATTCATCGCCCCTAACTCGCTTCCCTTGTCTCTCTCCTTCTTTCTCTCTCTTTCATTCTCTCTTTCTCCATCTCTCTCTTTGTCTCTTTTACGTTCCGAGCCAGCCATCGTCATAAAGTCAGCCGAGCGTACGGGACGAAAGCTTCGGTGTACGGCGTGGAAGCGCGTAGGCTAGGTTAGGTTTGTGTGCATAGAGGGCTAGGAGGGGCAGGCGTTGAGAAAGAAAGGGTGAGACTAGGGGTAGAGAGAGAGATATAGAGGGAGAGAATTGCTCTCTGTTCGCAAGGAGACTCCAGAGCTTCGAGCTCCTGGATTCCGGGCTCGGTCGTCCGGGTCTCGGGTATTTCATTATCCCATCCGGAGTGCCACGAGGCTTGCTGCTGCAATGGCGCGACCCTTCGAGAGATTGAGAACCGTTAAGTCAATGAGATAAGTTTACGCTGCCATATTGATTCAATGCAAGCAGCACCACCACCTCCTCCTCCTCCTCCTTTACCCCCCTCGCACTCCTCACGACAACACTATTCTGCCGTGTTGCGCACCCTCGTGATGTTCATTCCCATCCCCACAACAACTCTTCCCACCCTCAACCCCCTTTGCCACAACCAGCCCGCACAATCAAGTTCCTCACGAAGGGAGGACATACTCAAAGACTATGGGGTAGTTATGTAGGTGAACCAACACCTCCGCCAGGGTATATGGTACCGTAAATGTTAACACGCGTCTAGATCGCGGAACGTCCCTCTTTATAGTCGGAGTATGACAGAAAGTAATAAAGCTTGCAGGGCACGTTGCGTTCTATTCTCAGAATGATCTGTTTAATGGACAAATTAATGAGGGCTAAATCAATAAACCGAGTGGACCTATTTTTCCCATTTTTCGACCTCGAACTCCTTGCAGACTACTGTGGCTTTTGCCTCGAATGGTTTTACCCCTTGCAGGGTGCTATGTGTTTTTTTTTTTGTTTTTTAAAAAATGAATATAAAATGACGGATTATTTGTTTGTTTTTTTTGTTTCTTGTTGTTTTACAAGATAATTAAATAATAGAATGGCGAGATTAGACAATGGTGAAGATTTTTTATCATCGGAAATACTCCTTTCTCAGTTAATTAATTAATTAATTTATTTATTTATTGAATTTAATGAATTATTAATTAATCGAATTTAATGAATTAATTAATTTCTTAATTTTTTAATTAGGTATATTTGTATCAACCAATGGGTTCATAATGTATTTTTCCTGGACCCACTCTATTATAGGTTCAAGGATATTTTTTTTTAATATCTTAGTGTATACCACGTGGCTTGGGACTGGAGACCCCCCCCCCCTCACCAAGTAGTTTATCGTGACCTTTTACCGAATCTCTACATCCCCTAAACCAATCATAAAGTAGAAAAAAGACGATTTTTCAATAAAATACGAAAAATTTCCGGTCCTAAATGAAATTACCGGGTTTTTCCCGGTCAAATAAAATTCCCGGGTTTATGCAAGCTCCATAATATTATTGATTTTTCAATATCGAAAAATCAATAATGAACTCTCTAAAATTAAATCAGTGAAAGTTGACTGATTTTTAGAGACTCTTTTTTCAAGATTTCATTCAGTGAAAATTCACTGAGAATCAGTGAAAAGTCACAACAGGTTTGTTGAAAGAACCAAGATTTGGTTGGTACAACCAAAAATTTTTGTTGCTTCTATAACAACCAAACGTTTTGTTGTCCGAACCAATCATTTTTCTCAGTGAAGGGGTGGTCAAAAAGTTGTGAAAAACTGTCCACGTCGTTTATGGATGGCCCCTGTTCAGAACTAAATCAGGTGTATGTTATACGCAAATCCCACCTGTAACGCCTTACTAATTCAAAGTGCAATTACCACTTTTAGGGAATAAAAAGAGAGGACTGCTGATTCTAGTAAAAAAAGTATATTACTCAAGAGAAAACTCCTTTTTTAACTGGAAGAGATTTTTATTAGTTTTATAATATTCTTCCATTTTTTCTGTCAGTAATATTCATACGTCAACTCGAGAACATCGACGGATCGATGGATTGGCGTTAAGCATCCTCTTGAAATTTACGCTCGCATGTAAACCCATTGTTTGAAAATCAGTTATGAAAATCTGGCTCACAGCTTTCAAGAGTATCAAACCTATATTCAAGTGTTTAATTTTAAACATAAGCTATCGGATTAAATCGTCGAATTATCTGCGCTTAAAATGAGCAAAAAAATGCTGAAATATATTTAATTAAATAAGCACAAGAAATTTGAACTGAATTATTCTCGAAAGAGAAATGCTATATAATAATCGTTAAATGTTCGTATCTGGACATTCCGTTCGCAGTGATGCTTTTGTTCTTACTTATTTTTTGTGGAGATTGGGTAAACAGTATAATAATGATTAATTTTGATAGGTATAATAATATAGATTTAAAAAAAAACAGAGTAATCTTTCATTTTATATAAATAGATAATTGAGAAGAGTTTAAATATTCAAAGAAACTTTCAAACCAACATTTTTGATTAACAATTTAGTTTTTAGACAGGCTGAAAAGTCGTTTCAATCATAAAACTGTGAAAAAGTTATAAACTTACTTTCGTAATTGATGAAATTTTTTCAAAAATGATATCCTATACAATATTGTTAAATCCTTTAAAAATATCTACCGTTTTCTCCAAATAATTAGAAATTCCATAAAATTGTTTGACATTACGTGAAATCCCCAAATGTCCCTAAATCTACGTAAATTTCGAAAAATCTCTTTAAATATCTGAAAATTTTTCAAAATGTAATCCAGGTTGGCCACAAGATTAAATTTTTCAATTTCCATGACAAAAAAGTATTAAAAATGCAAACAAATTTTCAATAATAATAATACTATTGAAATTTTTTAAAAATCACTTAAAATTCTTAAAAATCCCTAAAATTTACCTTGGTACCTTGGAAATCTCTTAGAATTCATTGAAATTTCTTGAAATTCCTACAAACATCTTAAAATTTCACGAAATCCCTTCAAATTTACTAAAATATTTCATAAAGTCCTTTCACTTTTCACTAATCTTTTTTAAAATTCCTCAAAATCATTTGAAATATTTTAAATTTAGCGAAAAAGTTCAAAATCTTTTATAATTCCTAAAAATCTCTTAAAATTTCCTGTAATTCTTTAAAATTCCATAAAATATTTTCAGAATCTCTTGAAATATTATAAAATTCCACGAGGAACTTTAATATCTCTCAAATTGCGTCAAAATCTCTTAAAATTATTGGAAACCTATTGAAATTCCTTAAAATTCCCTGAAATCTTTTGCAATTCCTAGAAACATCTTTAAACTTCTTAAAATTCCACTACAATATATTTAAAATTCCATGAAATTATTTTACAAACTCTTTTACAAATCATAAAAATTTCCTGAAACTTTTTTAAAATACCCTAAAGTGCTTTAAAATCTCTTAAAAAAAACTTTTGAAATAAAAAATCTCACAAAATCTTTATTTCTTTTAAAAATAAAAAATGACTTGAAATTTTTTTTAATTCTACGATGACTATTAAAATTCTTTAAAATCATCTTTAAAATATCAAAATTACTTAAAATTTTAACAAGCTTCTTAAAATCCTTTAGAATTCCACGAAAAACTTTTAAATCTCCTAAAATACGTAAAAATGTTTTTTATGTTTTTGAAAATTTTTCAAAATTCCTCCAAATCTTTAAAAAATCATAAAAATTTTGTGAAATCCTTTAAAATTCCATGAGGAACATTAAAATTCCTTAAAATCACTTTTAAATATGTAATTAAAATTTCTTAAAATTCTTAAAAGCTTTTTAAAATCCTTTAAAATTCTTCAAGGAACTTTAAAATTCCTTAAAATTCTTTGAATTCCCTAAACTTCTTTAAAAAATTTCTTAAATCTTCATAAAGTCCTTTAAAATTCCACTAAATCTTTTAAACATAATAAAAATCTCTTGTAATCACTTTAAATTCCTAGAAACCTCTTAAAATCCTTTAAAATTATTGAAAATGTCTTGAAATCATTAGAAACCTAGAGAATCTCAAAGAATACCTGGAAATTATTTGAAGGGTCTAAAATTCTTGAAACCCAAATTCAAATCATGTAATGCATTTTTTTGTATTTGTATATATGCATATTAGTATAATCGTCCATGCAATGTTTTCCCGGCACGTTGTAGAGCGCGTATATATTAAACATAGTAGTATTAAATTAAAGGCATTAAATAATTAAAGGATTAATTATTAAAGGCCCTAAATTAAATTACAAGGCATTAAAATATTAATATAAAACACAACGAGTAGTGCAATTAAAAAGATTAACACTTAGATCGTCAGTTCCGCAAAAGAGTAAGAGATAAAGAAACAGCTCAATCGCAGCATACGATGTGAAAATCCAGCGACAGTATTCCAAGTACAATGCCTTTGAAGAGCGAACAAAAGTAAGGCGTTTTATTGTTCATGGAAGGAAACCATTTTAACGTCGCAGTTTGCAGATCCGCAAAAAAAGACACCGAGGATGAGATTTGTCTGAGAGAATGTACTTCTACTATTCTTGCTCTAGACGACTGTTCCTAAGTCGATTAAGCGATTCCTTGTGCGACATGATAGATTAAAAGAGAAAAAGGGACGCCAATTGTCAAGAGAAAGAAAATTGCCAATTGACAATATTACTAAAGACTCCAGTGCCAAATTTCAAAACTTGAAAAAGCTGAAGATAAAAAGCAAATAACTAAATAACTACTCTCTAGTAACTTCTCGTCTGCAGTACATCAAATTAACGTGTGCATTAGCAGAAATGGTTTAGCACTCAATAATCCTTACTTGATAGAAGGCAATAAGTTTAATGTTATACGCTTTGCGATAAAATGAAGACTGAACTCAGACAAAGTAAATGGAAGATCCTTTGTAATAGCTTCAATATAAAAGGCTTAACTACTATAAGCTCGATAATGAGGAGTGAAATGGAACAGAAGTTGCGCCTCATTATACGTGTCGAATGACCCTTCTACAATTTAATTTCTACTTTTTAAAAAAAAGAAAAAAAAAAAGAAAAAAAAAGTTAATTCAAATTTTTCAATACTTCATGGACATCTACCAACAATAACATTTTTCTCCACGAAGAAGAAAATATATTTCCAGAAGTTACTGATTCCCACCCTTAACTTCCGGTGAGATGTTTTTGTAGACATTTCCGACTGATATAGCACGTTTATGGGATAGAGGTGGTGGCGAATCTCTTTTCCTCTCGGCAGACAAAACGGGTTGGACACGGTGCACACGTAGTGCATTCGGTATGGATGTCGGCGGTCCGAATGAGTTCCAAACTGTGTCGCAGGTATACCCACCCTACGAGCGTCGTAGAACTCATAGCAAGACACAAAACACGAAACTATACTTGTCATCCAATGAGATTCGAGAGAATACCAACACCGAAGCGACGTTAGGGGTACCGTACCGGTGCAAAGTTGTTTAGACAGGTACGCCACGCCATCAGGAGATGCACCTACCTATGTACCTATTATAATTCCAAGACCTTACATATATAGCTATACTCCGCTCCATCCTACATTTATATGTACTATTGCTTTAACTTCAAAGATGCTCTTCGAATCCCATCTCTCCAATACATAAACCGAAGCCTTGGCATTAATTAAAAATTTTAATTAATTCAAAAATACTTTTTTTCACTCATTCCCCATGACGATACGCCCTTCTTGACCCCTCGATCAAGTGACCACATGACGATATGCCCTTTTTGACCCTCACGATTACTTGAAAACCCAAGACGATACGCCCTTTGGCCCCCATGACGATACGCCCTCCTTGACTTCATCGATCACGTGACCCCATGACGATATGCCCTTCTTGACCCCCTTGATTACGTGACTTCATGACGATACGCCCCTTTTGACCCCCTTTATCACATGAATCCCAAGACGATACGCCCTTCTGGACTTATTCGATTACAAGGCCCTTATGGTGGATACACCCTTCTTGACCCCCTCGATCACATAACCTCCATGACTATACGCCCTTTTAAACTCCCCTTGACCACGTGATCCCCATGGAGATACGCCCTTCTTGACTTATTCGATCACGCGACCCTCATTACAATACGCCCTTTTTGATTCCCTCGACCACATAACCCCTATAACGATACGCCCTTTTTAACTCCCCTTGACCACGTCATCCTCATGAAGATATGCTCTTTTTGACCCCCGCATGAGATACGCCCTTCTTGACCACCACTTGAGATATGCTCTTATTGAATGAAAATTTAATGTCCAAAGAAGCTCAACATAGTTTTATCCAACTAACCATCTAGGTTCACCCTCAAAATCAACCCCTAACGACGAAAAAATTCATTCAAAATCTCGGAACTTCGAGACCTAAAATCTGATTGCGTTAAATGGTTCCATTCGATGTCAAAAGAAAGACAAAATAGTTTCAACCTTTTACCAATCTACCACACAAGGTTCACCCCCAAAATCATCCCCTAAGTACAAAAAAAATCATAACAAAAAAAAATCAAACAATTCCCCTAACTTTGAGACCTAAAATTTTTTTCTTTAAAATTGTTCCATTCAATGTCCAAAGAAGCCTAAAATAGTTTCATCTACTTAACCCTCTAGTTTGTCCCTCAAAATCAACCCCTAAATACGAAATACAAAGCTTCCTCTATGAGGAAGCAAAAAATCATTAAAAATCCCCAAACTTCGAGACCTAAAATTTTATTGTTTCAAATGGGTCCATTTATTGTCTAAAAAAGCCCAACACCGTTTCATCCACCTAACCCTCTAGGTTGTCCCTCAAAATCAACCCCTAAAGACAAAAAAAAATTATTAAGAATCTCCTAACTTCGAGACATAAAATCTGATTGCGCTAAATGGTTCCATTCGATGTAAAAAGAAAGACAACACAGTTTCAACCCCCTACTACATAAGGTTCCCCCCAAATCATCCCTTAAATACAAAAAAAATCATAGCAATTTCTTTAACTTTGAGACCTAAAATTTTATTCTTTAAAATTGTTCCATTCAATGTCCAAAAAAGCCTAAAATAGTTTCACCTACTTAATCTTCTAGGTTGTACCTCAAAATCAACCCCTAAGCACGAAAAAAATCATTAAAAATCTCCTAACTTCGAGAGCTAAAATTTTATCCTTTCAAATGGTTCCATTTAATGTCCAAAGAAGCTCAAAATAGTTTCATCTAACTAATCCTCTAGATTCACCCTCAAAATCAACCCCTAAGTACGAAAAAAAAATCATTAAAAATCCCCTGACTTCGAGACGTAAAATTTTATGGTTCTAGAAGGATTTTTAATGATTTTTAGATTATATGACTATTCTGAAAAATGAAAATTATGACGAATAGTTAATTATTAATAATAAATTCGAAAAAGTTAAAAATTAGGGCAAAGAATAATGCGGAAAATAAACATAACATTAAATAAGAATTCGAAGATATAATAAAAATTATGTGAAATAAATATTCGGAAAAATAAAAGTTGGGGGAAGTAACGAATCGAAGAAATGAGAATTACATGAAATAGTAATGAGGAAAAATGTAAATTATGGCATAGAACGACTCGGAGCAATGAAAAATAGGTGAAACACTAATTTGAAAAAAATACAGAGGAATAAAATGATCATAGGCAAATAATGATCAAGGATAAATAAAAATTATATCAAATTATAGAAAATTACTATTAATATTAGCGAATAATTAATATACCCTAATATTAATAAAATTAATATTAGGGAATATTACGCGCCACCCACCCCGAAGTCTTAAGGGTTGAATTGGGAAGTGATCCACAAGCGTTAGGTGGTTTTACCTTTTTTGACAATTTTTAGTCATCAAATGGAACCGTTGTGACCTATAAAATTTCAAGTCCTGCAGTTTTTTACTTTTTTTTACATTTCTTCATCATAAACATCACAAACTTCAGTGTCATTTTCAAAGAAAATATAATTTCCTTATAACTTGAGGAAGAAAAGTATAAAGAAAATGTCTTCCTAAGAAGGGACATAACTTCTGCGAGGTGTGTAGGATATTCTACTTGGCGTTCAATAAGAAAGTCGCAGCGTGATAATATATTATAGTCATGCGCGAAAATAGTTAGTATAAGTCTACGATCGCGAATTCTTCAAGTGGAATAAATAAGTAAGCGGCGTACGTAAATCAGAGCACGTTTCCCATGATTCTAGCTCTCAATTTGCTCTCAACCCATCCCCCCATAACCTGCCATTTCTTACTCCTCCGTGAACCGTGTTCGAATCCTTCTAACAAGTTCCATAGGGTATCAAACACCTTTCTCCTCGTTGATGCAGCGGTTATTATTATCACCAATTAGACTAGCTGCAAAAAAAATTCAAGAAAAAAAAAAAAAAAAAAAAAAAACGTTATTGTACTCGACATATTGCCAAGTAGCAAAGTGACACTTAAGTGTGTTAAATCGCAGAGTTCATATTTGAACAATACTCGCAACTTTGTAAAACTGCTACCTTCAGTGTGTTAAGAAAAGTTTTTACACAGAAAAAACAGGGACTGAAAGTGTTTACAGTTTAAGTCATGTTTTAGGCTGACTTTAAGTTTAAGTCAATTTTTAGTCTTGTTTTAAGACTAAGAAAACTTAAAACAAGACTAAAAACTGACTTAAACTTAAATTTAGTCTAAAAACTGACCTAAACTGTAAAAATTTTCAGTCCTTGTTTTTTCTGTGTATATTTTTCCTGTATTAAATATTTGCGTTTGTATCCACGGAGAAAACTGAATAGTCAAACTTAAGACAACCTTATAAGATAGTCTTCTAATTTTAGAGAGGAATTTTAAAAGAATTTTTTTAGGAATTTTAAATGATTTCACAGGATTTTAAGGAATTCCAGGAAATTTCGCAGAATTTTAAAGGAATTCATAAAAATGTTAAAGATTTTTAAGAACTTTAGGGAATTTTAAGGGATTTTAAATGTTTTAAAATTTTTAGGAATAATTTTAATAGGATTCTAAGAATTTTAAAAGGTTCCAACGAATTTTAAGCGATTTCGAATATTTTCATGAAATTTCGAGGAATTTGTAAAGAAATTCAAGAGATTTTTATGATTTTTGAAAGATTTTGTAGAATTTCATATTTCTAATAATTTTAAGGTATTTTAATTGTTATCATAGAATTTTAAAGAATTTCAAGAAGTTTCTGAGAATTTTAAGAGACTTAAAAAGGTTTCTGGGATTATAAGGGGTTTTAAATCTTGTCGTGGAATTTTGAAGAACTTCAAAAGATTTCTGAGAATTTTACAGGATTTCAAATGTTTTCATAGAATTTTCTGGAATTTTAAGAGAATTCAAGAAATTTTAATGATTTTTAAGAGACTTTATGATAGCATTCCCGAGTAGAAATTTTGCTGTGGCCCCGATCGGGCCCAGATTGGGGTATCTGGCCTCGATCGGGTCCAGATCGGGGGATTTCAGACCGGGGATGAAACACACGGCCCGACCAGGCCCAGATCTGGGCCAGGTTTGGAAATTTCTACACGGATTTTTAAGGATTTTATGAAATTTTATGAGATTTCTAATACTTCTTATGGATTTTAAAGGACATAAAAGGGGTTTTAATTATTATCACAGAATTTTAAAGAATTTCAAGAAGTTTCTTGGAATTTTAAGAGATTTTCAAGAATTTTAAGCGATTTCGAAGGTTTACATGAAATTTTAAGAGATTTAGAAAGGTTTCTGGGATTTTTAATCTTGTCGTGGAATTTCGAGGAATTTTAAATTTTCTAAAGGTTTCTGAGAATTTGAAACGATTTTGAATGTTGTCATAGAATTTCTAGGAATTTCAAGATAATTCAAGAGACCTTAATGATTTTTAAGAGATTTTATGCTGGCATTTTTAAGGATTTTATGAACTTTTATGAGATTTCTAATAATTTTAAGAGTTTTTCGGATTTTGAAAAGATTTTATGGAATTTTGAAGAATGTCCTGGAATTTGACAAGATTTCAATCAATACTTTTAATGGATTTAAAAATATATAAAGGTATTTTAAATGTTATTTATGCACGGAGAAAATTTGCGCGGTAATCATTACCGAAAGTTGTGGTGAAATTGGGATATCGTGACATTTCAGCTTTCTTTCGTCTAGTATCAGTATTATTTAATAAGCTTTTGGGAGCATATGATGAATGTATATTAAAAAATAAATATTAGTACTGTAATTTTTCAAGTTGCGCAATGTAATAGGTGGAAAATAATGATTAACGTAAATACTGTAAGAAGTGAGGAAGTATTCAACGTAAAATACTACCAACAAAATGAAATTTTTTCAAAGATAAATTGAAAATTTCAAAGCAGATGCGTTCAATTTTTCGCATTTACTTTCGTGAGCCTTCACCGAGCTGGACTGGAAGGATTACCGTCCGTTCGGTAAAGCTACCAAGTGTATCTAGAATGTCTAAGAGCGAACTCGCATCAACATCCCGCTCATGCGCAGTAAAGGTTTTCTTAGTAACATAAAAACCACACTGCCCACGAGCCCACGCTTGCCGGTTCACAGTTTTAAATGTTTATAAGGAATATAAAATAAATTGTTCTCATCTTTCAGAAGTTACCTTAATATTTTCCACCTTTCCTATAATTATAACTTAATAATAAACGAGACCGAACGATTTTGTACAATATAAATATTTAAAATTTCCCGCGTCGCCCGCGATTATCGATATACGACGCGTCACGAACTGTATTGACCAATAAGGAATCGGGTCCACACATTATATAGCATTACAGTTTTTCGATATTATTTATTATTTATTATTGCTTTTGAAGTAAATTAAAAATTCAATCAATACAATAAAATGCAATATAATATAAAAATTCGTTCATTTTGAACATTCAGAACTTCAACCACATGATATTTTCATTCGCTCCTATTATATCTTTCTCGCAAGTGGTGATACTTTCTACTAGTTAGTATATAAGGACGATTCAAATCTATACTCTCAGCGTAGTGCGTGCGATTCGCCGAATATAGCAATAGTTTTATATATGTATTAGTCATAGCAATAGGTTTATGTATTGTACTCATATATAGTTTAGTTTACCATTAAAATTGTATATATAATATGTAAAGCATGGTCAGTTAGTTGAAGGGTTTGATGTATGTATTTGTAAAATATACATACATTAATAACGAGATTATTTTTTTTTCTCTCCAAGCTGTATCTACCAAGCCGTGCGGTACTGAGTACCGCACGGCTTGGTAAATTCTCAAGTCCAGGAGCCTAAACTTTCTTGTGGTTTAGTACAGGACGTTCTCATGAGCAATGCGGTACTCTGTACCGAAAGCTTGGTAGATTTTCATGTAATTCCTTTTACAGTGCTGTACGTGAAAATTTACCGAAATGTCACGATATCCCAATTTCACCACAACTTTCGGTAATGATTACCGCGCAAATTTTCTCCGTGTGTTATATAGAATTTTAAAGAATTTCAAGAAGTTTCTGGGAATTTTAAGAGATTTTCACGACTTTGAACATATTTCAAGAAATTTGTATGACTTTTAAAATATTTTATGGGATGTATGATTTTAAAATTTTTGCTATGGAAATTTATTGAGGGATTTCAAAATACTTTTATGATTTCTAAAAGATTTTGTTGAATTTACAATGATTTCGAAGGTATTCGTAAAATTGTATGGGTTTTAAAGAGATTTGTCCAATTTTTAAAAGATTTTGTAAAATTTTCAAAGATTTCATTTTCAAGAATTTTAAAATGGAATTTAAGAGATTAATTATTTTGAAGATTTTTTTCAATTTTCAAAGGTTTTCAAGAGGTTTCTAGGAGTTTCAATAAGTTTTAATGTATTGTAACTTAATGTGAAAATTAAGTTAGACTAAGTACTTATTTCGTATTTTTTTTGTCTGCCCCTCTGAATCAAATTATGCAAAGTGTTTCAGACATTACACGGAGGCAGATCTGGTTGCCTACTCGCTTGAATCTCTGGTATACTATATATCTCTCTTTATACTGCATATAAAGAACTCGAGCTATTATTATGTGTAACGCTGACCACAATAATTTACATTCATGGCTAACATTGAAAATAAAATCTTCATGAAACTCGAGCTTAAACTCGGAAACGCACTAAAAATTTTGCACTGAAAGAAGCAGTCTTTTGCAAGTACGAATATTATTATTTTAATAAATTTTTTATGACACAATATTTGTATTTCACTGTTTAATGGATAATAGATAATGGATAATGGATATAGCCATATAGACCCCTCTTTATTAATTTGCGACTTTTCCGTTGGCCCCTTTCTCTCGATCTTTGAGAATTTGTACTGAACAAAGGCATATCGACGTTCGTCTTCTGCCAAATGCACTGTACTTAAGTATATACAAAGCCACACAAGTTAGACGAGACGTGAAACTTTAGCGGAACTTTGAATTAGCGATCGCGTTATCCTGGATACGAAAATGCCTTGCGTAAGTCTACAGATAATTACATGTCTCACCTTGCAAAGGAATAATCAACCTTGATGTTTGATGCACTGCTCCGCATACCGAAACATATCGAACTATAGGAAACGCAAGTTCAACAGCATGGGCATATATATAGTTTGTGATTTCATTGAGGGTTAATAAGTTAATTGAGTCTAGGAGAATATATAAACTTTTAATCATACTGGAATGCCATGCGCGTGTCAAAGCGCGTCGCATAATTATTGTGCATAATTTAAATTATGCTTAAGACGATTTTAATAAATTTTAAAAATTTAATTTTTAAAAATCTTATATTGAAATATCGTAATTTTCAATAAATTTATTTTTGTCTCAAAAGCAATCTTGTCATAGAAACTGTTTCTATTAATTGGAAGTCTCGAATTTAGTGTATAATTTTAAGGGAAAATGGTAAACTATGACGTCACTATTCACTGTCGGTTCCATAAATATTTTCTTCGGCTTCTTTTTTTTGAACTAAAGAAGACGTCTCGTTGAAATTTTTGGAAATGACAGAAAAGATATCAGTGCACGGCGATCTTCTCATTAAAGTTTGTATTTTCTTTAAATACTGCAATTTTAATTAATTTTTTGCTTTTTAAAATAACTGGGAACAGGGCTTTAGTGCCTTCGTTTCGTTATTAGCCAGGGCACTAAAGCCCTGTTCTCACTTACATTAAAAGTTTAAAAATTAATTAAAATTGCTGTACTTAAAAAAGTAAAGGCTTTAATGAGAAGAGAGACGTGTACTGATATATTTTCTGTCATTTCCAAAAATTGCAGTGAGATATCTTATTTAGTTTAAAAATAAGAAACCGGAGAAAATATTTATATATTAAATTTATATTTATTTATTTTATTTATTTATTTAACATATTTATATTTAATATTTATTTTTTTTCGTATGATCGGTAAATAATGACTTAATAGTTATATTATTTTATATTTTTAAGGATATAAAATGAATTCAAAATGATTTCTAAAAATTACAAAAGATTTCAATATATTTCGAAATATTTCAGAGAATTCAGAAGATTTTAAGGGATTACGAAATATTTTTAAATATATTTTAAGTATTTTAGGAGATTGAAGAAGGGTTAATTAAAAAGATTGAAGATATTTTAAAAGATTTTTAAAAAATTCAAAAAAATATTCAGATATTTCAAAAGATTTGATAGAAATTAATAGATTTCAAGAGATTTAACAGATTTTTAAAGAATTTATAAAAATGTTAGTTATTTATAAAGATTTAAAAGAATTCAAAAGATTTCACAGGATTTTAGGAGATTTAACCAATTTTAAAGAATATAAAAACATTTTTTGTTTACAAATTACGTGGAAATCTTGAAATTCTTTTGAAATTCTTTAAAATTCTTTAAAAAATATTCATAATCACTGAATTTTTTGTAAATCTTTTAAAATTCGTTAATATCATTTTCAATATCTTCAAATACATAAAAAAAATTTTTAATTACTTGAAAATCTTAAAACTTATCTGAATTCTTTTGAAATTCAACAAAAATTCATCAAATTCACTAAAAATCTTTTAAATCCGCTTTAAATTCTTTAAAATCTTTAAAAATATTTTGAAATATTTTAAGATGTCTGGATATTTTTAAAATCTTGTGAAAGCTCTTGAAAATCTATCAATTTTTTGGAGTTTGTTTAAAATTCTTTAATATCATTTAAACTCCCTTCAACTACTTAAAAAAATTTTTTATTTCTTGAAAATCTTGAATCTCATCTAAATTTTTTTGAATTACTTGAAAATCTTGAAACATATTTGAATTCTTTTGAAATTCATCAAAAATTCCTTAAATTCACTAAAAATCTTTTACAACTGCTTTAAACTCTTTAAAATCATTAAAAATATTTCGAAATTCTTTACGATGTCTTGATATTTTTTAACTCTCGTGAAATCTCTTGAAAATCCTTAAATTCTTTGGACTTCTTTACAAAATTTTAATATCATTCAAAATCCTTTGAAATACTTAAAAATATTGTAAAATTAATTGAAAATCTTGTAACTCTTCTGAATTCTTTTGAAATTCATCAAAAATTCCTTAAATTCACTAAAAATCTTTTACAACTGCTTAAAACTCCTTAAAATCATTAAAAATATTTCGAAATTCTTTACGATGTCTTGATATTTTTGAAATCTCTTCAAAATCCTTAAATTCTTTGAACTTCTTTTAAATTCGTTAAAAAATTCTCTAAAATCAGTTGGCAGCTTTGATCTCAATTCTAAAGTACAGGCAGCGAATACAAATCATTCCAATATAAGTGAAAAGAGAACTCGACTTCAGATTTCGAGATTGCGAGAAAATATTTTCGATACAATCGAAACCTCTTTTTTATGGTAAAATTATCGATCTTTGGAAAAATTGGAAAGAAATTACAGCAAAATTTCAACATGTTTATAAACATAAAATCTAATTCCTACAAAACTAACAAATATTTTTTTTTAGGTCGACCAGGGACGGACTATCCAGTTCTTGGAAAGGTGCCTTACACAAATTTCTACTGCGATGATCAACCCTATCCCGGATTCTTCGCAGACGTTGAAACCAGGTGTCAAGCTTGGCACTATTGTGACATAGATGGTCGACAAGCGACTTTTCTATGCCCGAATGGAACTCAATTTAGTCAGGCAGTCTTCGTCTGCGATTGGTGGTTCAATGTCAGATGTGAGCTCAGTCCAAAGCTCTATGCTATCAACAGTAGACTTTATCAACGGCCCACTGAAAGCCCCACCAGGCCTCATCGAGTAATCACTAAGGAACTTCTAGAAAACATTTTCGTTAAACGAAAATAATATCCATCGCTATTATTTGAAACGTTTTATTAATAGTCTTAATCGAAAGGGTCAGTGTGGTCATTACGCGCCTAATGAAGAGGCTAGGGCAGTCCTGATGGACTAAGGGATGAGTTAAAACCTTGGAATGAGCTCTAGATACTTTTTAAATTTCAAATGCCATCCATGTGATTTCTATCAAATTTATTTAGACTTAACTATAAACTAGTACTCTCCTAGGGATAAGGATAAAAATATATTATGAAGGTTTATCCAATTCAAATTTAACGTAGTTCGTCGTATCTGATCTTGATAAAAATGTGAAAATTTCACGTAAGATGTAATATAAATTGTAAGTTACATAGAGCCTGTTGTTGTCAGTCATGTATAACTTCGCAAATTATGTAAATCTGAAAACTCGGTTACAACTTAGTAGATAAGTTATAAATGTCGAGTACAATAGATAATTAGTTGATTCGCTTGCCAAAATGTACATCTACATAATGCAATTAGAAACTTCTACACGAATGTTTCAAACCTTTCGAGAAATAGTTTCATTGTGTTGAGTGTGACAAGTAGGAATTTTGCAATACTTATTTACAACGTCCTACAATCTTCATTTATAATTTACAGGAGTGATCTATTATTTTTTTAAGATTTCGTAAATATATATAGTATAGATTAAAAAATTATAAACAAACAAAAAAGTAATCATAAGTGGATTTGTTTTGAAACTTCAGACTTTTTACGAAAATTGATGGGAACATTGTAAGATATTTATATTGTAAGATTTTTTATATTGTAAGATTTTTTATATTATAATCCATGTTCCTGATATGAGGGCCTGTAGACAGTAAAGCGTAATAAAACTATGAAGTAATTAACAGTAATAACTGGAAAAAAAGAAACCAGAAGGTTCTTTATCAAATTGATGCAAAGGAGAATTTTTGCTGAAACACTGTAATGATAGCATGTTAACATAGCAAATTATGCGGTATAATTGATCAGCAACTGTGAAATCATGGAAGTTGCAACAGACAAATTATACTTCAATCTTTGTGTATTTGATTTCTCAATGGTACTAGTTTGAAGTGTACAAATCTACTGCTTATTGATATGGATCGAGTTGATTGTTCACGTACAAAACTCAATCTGAAAAAGCAGACTAGTTTGTAATCAATACGAAAATGCAGTAGGCAGATACTGAATCACGTGATGCACTGTTTTTCAATTCCCTATAAAAAATATTACAATATCCTAAGGAATAAAGCTATTAATTAAGAATTATAAATTTTTAACGATGCAGTTTCTTGTAAGGAAGATTAGCATTCGTTTTAAGGATAGATGTCAGAAGTTATAGAGCATTCTTTTGGTTTGGAGCTCTTCACAAATAAATACAATAAAAAGTGTTCAAACAGGTGCTGATTTCTAAAAATGTAAACAGGTGCTGCATGAAATTTCTTTTGGTACTCTACTCTAAGCTTCTATCTTCTATTAGTTTAATATCTACGCAAATGCTTAATTGTGAAGTTTGGAAGTTTACAAAAGAAGCTGTTACACTTGTAAAAAATTAAGCGCGTGATTTACAACTTCCTTTACTTGTAAATACTATAGAAATTTGTATGCGATAGCCATAGTAACAATAGACTGCAATATAGGTAGCTTCTTGATGAAGTGTAGCTATTTCATCAAGTTTCATGATCGACGAGAATTGAATGCGAAGTCAGTGTGTTCTATCCGAAATTTGTGCATGTAAACCTTTCCAAGGAGTTCTGTGAACTTAAAAAAAAATGCAATAAAAATAACTATCAAAACAAGAGGTCTTTACTTATTTTGGTTCGCGAAAACTATTATTTTCTTCAATAAACATTGGAGAAACGTTAATAAAAAATCTTTAACATTTTTTTTAACATCATCTAGGGTGAAATATGTCTCGGTAAATTGGTTTTCCACCAGTTACAGTTAACGTTACAGTATTTTTATATGCAGTCTGGTGCATTACCGATACCTGTTTCCGATACGTTCAACCACTGTTGTGAAAGACAGTTTTCCAATTTTTCAGGTAGAATATCATCCACGAGAAAATGTGTATTGAAGGCTTTCGTTTTGTTTTATCTGAAGTTTAATGCTTTTCATTTTTGCCGCAACTTTGGTTAACGAGTTTTGATCAAAAATGTTATTTGAAAATTTAGTGAAGATAAAGATGATAAATACAAGATGATTCTTATAATAGAGATATTATAAGAAATAAAGTAAAGAAAGGTGAAAAACTTGACGTCGAAAGTTTTGAAGAATGTAGTCTCAGTTCGAGATCGAAATTAGAAGAGGGTAAATTGATATTTCTCACGATCGAGTTCAGGTACAAGTAGTCAAAGAAGAAGAAAAAGATTTCGAGGAAAAACCTCTTCTTGCTTGTTTGCGCCCTCTTGGCCGGAGGCGACTCAGGTGTATCGGATTTCAGTGGTTCCGGTTTCCCGAAGCAACCCCTTTATACCCAAGGAGTAAACGAAAGCGTTTATACAAAATGGCTATAAAATCCGATCGGTGGGCGACGAAACTGGGAGTTAGGAGGGTGGTGAAGGTGCATTGAAGGTGGTGAGCAGGAAAGGGGTGCCGCGAAGTTGCCCGAGCTGGAAAAGAGGGTTGCCAAAGGCAACGCAGGCGGAGGGTGGAAGTGCGAGGTTGGTCTAAGAATCCATCAGCGAAACGGGTAATCAGGTGGAGCTCCGACTATATATCGGAGCACTTTCAGAAATTCAATTTCGCCGGCCATTTTTGCGTTATATTCGGCGGACTTTCTTTTCCATTCTTTGGGCACGGGGTAAGTTCACGGTAACAGGAAATGTCAAATAGGGTTTCTCTCGCTGACTGCCGAGTCAGCGATAGAAAATTATTTTCCACCCGGAAAAGCCATCAAACTGAAGTTTTCAACGTTAACGACAAAGAAAAATGATTATTACTCTTTTTTTTTTTTTTTAAAGCACGAGACCTAAAATATTATTGCGCTTGATCTCAAAAGAAGTCGAAACAATTTCAACCCCCTAACACACTAGGATCATCGCCAAAATCATCCCTTAAGTAGAAAAAAATCATTATAAATCCGTAAAATTCGAGACCTGCAATTTTATTTTAGGTCTTTCCCTTCATTTTCCCTGAAAATCAACCCCTAAGCAAAAAATTTTATTTTTTTATTTTAGGGGTTGATTTTCAGGATCATCCTATTGAGGTGGGCGAATGCAACTTGTTCAGTATTATATTTGGACATTAAATGGTACCGTTTAAAAGAATAAAAATTTAGATTTCGAAATTTGAGGATTTTTAATGATTTTTTTTTGTGCTTAGGAGTTGATTTTCAGAGTCATCATTAAATGGATTTTTTATTAAAAAATAATTATTTTTAAAATTATTTTTTAAAAAATTATTATTTTTATTAAATAAATTAAATTAAATAAATAAATTTTTCTAAAATTCCTTAAAATCAGTTGGCAGCTTTAATCTTGATTCTAAAGTACAAGCGGCGAATAAAAATTCAACCAAAAGAAGAAGAAAAAAGAAAAGGTGAAAAGTGAATAAATATGGCATCAGATATCAAGATTGCGATGTCAACTTTTTAGAGCTTTCAAATAAACTTCAGAGAAAAATTATACACACGATTTTCAGTGTAATCAGTATTTTTCTGAATATTACTAGTCTTTCTTTTTAAATCCATAGAATTATAGGGTGTCGGAGGCACTTTGGAGTGAAAAATATTGTGTCTTATAAAAATATATATAAAGGCGCGGTGCAGTTACGCTTGAGTTTATGAAACGGAAACCAAGTTTAACGGCTACTTCCGTTTTCGAGAGCCCTTTACTCCTGCTAGCTTTTACAAACAGACATACTCTGAGAGATCCTGGTGCGATCGATCTCTAGAGAGCTCATATCTTGGATATTGAATATACGAGCGAGAAGGTATACCAGGAAAGGTACAGCTGCGCTCGACGGGTTTAATTGTGGGACTCAGCCTTTAAAGGCGGATGCAAATGAGTCGTAAAACCCTGAAGCCGCCGGTAGCCCGTTTACGAGCTCTAAAAGTTCAGTCTTCGGAGCAAACTAAGACGCGTCGCGAACGCCAATGAAAAGTACAAGTACCTCACTTCCTACTACCTGCACTGCAAGGCATCACGCTATCTTCTTATTCCATCACATTTTTTATTAATCATTTATTCATCATTTCTACCTCATTTTGTTCCAAATATGATTTTTGATCTCGTCCTTTTTACAAAAAAAAAAAAAAAACTTTTCGTTGACGTAAACGTTGAAAACTTTAGTTTCATCAATTTTTTCATTTCCCTGACATTTCACTGACTTTCTCCTGACTTTGAGAGAAATTTCCCTGATAGAAAAGTATTAATAATGCGAAGAAATTTCCAGTAAAAATACTAATGGAATTTTTCAAAAATTTCGTATATCACTTTGAATTTTCTTAAGTTTAAAATAACTTCACAACACTTAAAATTCGAAAAAATTTCTCAAATTAACGACAATCTTGGAAATTTTTTTAAATTCATTAAAATTCATAGAAAAATCTTAAAATTTGAAGAAATCCGTTCAAATTTTTTTAATATTTCATGAAAATTCTTAAAGCTTAATGGGTTACCTTTTTTTGACCATCACTTCCGTGAAATTTATGGGAATACATACCTGCAACAAAAAAATATTATAATTAAAATCTTTCAAATTAAAAGCTGAAGAAAGTCGTGGACTTTTGAGTGTTTTCGTCGACTTATATCTGATTTTCGAAAAATTATTTACCATTGGGGTGGTTTCTCAGAAATTATAAAGTTGTTCATTTTATTTTGCATATAATGTATTTTTAAGTCGCTACAAATTATTTCAGGATTCTTTTTTTTTTTTTTTTTTTTTTTTTTTTAAATTAAAAATGAGAACTTTTCAATAACAATACTATTGAAATTTTTAAAAAATTTCTTATAATGTCACTTTAAATCTTTTAAAATGTAAAATCACTTCACAAAAATTCGTAAAAATCTCTCAAATTTACGACAATATTGGAAATCTCTTAAAATTCATTTAAATTTCTTGAAATTCCTAGAAACATCATTAAATTTCTTAAAATTCCACTACAATATATTTAAAATCCTATAAAATGTCATAAATTCTTCAAAATCTATTAAAATTCCATCAAATCCTTCACAATTTTACAACATTTTTTACGAATCATAAAAATCTCGTGAAATCTTTTAAAATTCAATAAGGAACTTTGAAATTCCCTAAAATACATTAAAACCTCTGAATAAAAGTTCTTGGAAATAAAAACCTCATAAAATCCTTTAAAAATCAAAAAATATTTTTGAAAATTTTTTTTAAATTCCACGAGGAATATTTAAATTCCCGAAAATCATTTTAAAAATGTCAAAATTTCTTTAAATTTTTACAAGCTTCTTAAAATTCTTTAAAATTCCATGAAAAAGTTTAAAATCCCTTAAAATACGTAAAGATTTCTTAAAATTCTTGAAAACTTCTTGAAATTCTATAAAATTCTACAAAATCTTTTATAAATCATAAAAATTTTGTGAGATTCTTTATAAAATTTCAATCAAATCCCTCAAAATCACTTTAAAAAAATCAAAATCTCTTAAACTTCTTATTAATTCCACGAGAATATTTATAATCTCTTAAAATTTTGTAAAATTCCACAAAATCTTTTTAAAACCATAAAAATCTCATGAAATCTTTTGAAATTCTTTAAAATTCTTTCAATTCCCTAAACTTTCTTAAAAATATCTCTTAAAATTTTCATGAAGTTCTTTAAAATTTCACTAAATCTTTTAAATATTACAAATCTCTTTTAATCCCTTTAAATTTCTAGAAACCTCTTAAAATCTGTTTAAATTATTGAAAATCTCTTAAAATCATTAGAAACCCAAAGAATTTCAAAGAATGCCTGGAAATTCTTATAATCCTTTGAAATCTTTGGAAAGTTTATAAAATCTGTTAAATAAACTATTAAATCTATATATGCAATACGACAAAAATAACATAGTCATTTCCCTGACTTCCATGACTTCCCTGACATGTGATCACCCTTGCTTTAATAAAAAAAAAAAAATAATTATGCTTGAAAAATATTTGTTAACAGAATTTGATTCTAGTTATCGATCTGCTTCGAATTTAATGATCAGGTGATTGTCACATTAGTTGTTGTCAGTGCCGATAGACAGCGACTCTTAACAGAAAGTCAGTCTGAATAGAAAGTCTGTTCGCTACTTTATCGGTATCTAAGGATAAGATTTTTTTCGTCTAAATTCTATAAGGTCTACTTGTTCGCAACCAAAATAGAAATTAAAATTGTTCTTCTACAATGAACTGGTCCATCACTCAGTTTCTTCATTCTGCCACGAGAAAAAAAGGTGGCAAAAAATCAGAATGTAATCTGCAGCCGAAACATTACTCCACGTTTTCCAATTCGAAAAAAGTTTTTCAATGTTTGGATTGCATTTTTCTGCTGCCCTTTAAAGTAATTGATAACGTGTAACAGAGTCATGAAACGAACCAAAGGATCTCATAGAGTTTCATGTCCAGATGAACATTTTTATAATTTTCGAAATATAAATATGATTTCTAAGAAAAAAAAAAGAAAGAAAGCATCTTTTATACAAAATTTGTTTTTCTTTTGCGAATTTTAATTATCTGTCGGTGGAATTTACGCGGATCAACAGAAATGCGTGTCTTGAGGGCAAAAAAATTGAAAACAAAACAGGAGACACCTGATAAAATTTTCTCCCTTCTCGAAAAATCCACTTCCGGTGCAGTCGACACACAACTTCCGGAAAACAATCCGCAGTGTTGTTTTACGCGATGCGCCACCGCTTTTATCTCTATCTGTACTTCACGCCGGTGAAGGGGATGGTCGATGCAAAAAGTTTTCATAAACGTAGCCCCCGGGCGCGATGCGCCGGGCAGACAACGGTTAATCAATGAGCTTCAAGCGCACGAATCTTCATGATGGACAGCAAGCTGCCGCTGGCTCGCCCGAACTACTGAACAATTTAAACTCCCCTTTCAAGTTTCAGCTCTGTTTATGCGAACGAAAATAATTCGCATAGGTCAGCATGAAAATAACAGCGATACAACTATACTTTGTATATGCGCAAAATTGTATGCGTGATTTTATCAGCAAAAGAGCTCACTGCACTTGACATTATTATTATTATTCCCGATTCGAATGTTAAATGCATTTTATATAATACCATAATTTCATTCAAAATTCAACATTCAAAAGTAATTAGAAAATGTTTAAATTAAGATAATTAAATGAAGGATGTCGTTAAAAAAAAGAAGAAATTCATATCTCATTAAGTCGCTCTTTGACTTTTCTTTTTTGTGATTTTGTTTCGACGGATAGACCACTCTGATATTCCTGGTAGACTCATTAAATATTCCCATTTATTTTATCAATATTCTCAGTTTAAGGGATTTAAGGATTAAGAGGTCTTTAAAGAATTTTATAAAAGATTCCAAGGCACTTTTAATGATTTTAGTATAAAAAATAGCGAGAAATTTAATGGATTACGAAAATTTACCGAAATTGCCCGATATTAAAAATTTCAGAAATTTTTGTTCAAAATTTTAAGCAGAAATTTTTAATAAAAATTTTTAAGAGAAATTTTGAAGAAAAGTTTTGGAAATAAATTTTAAACAAAAATTTCTGAAATTTTTAATGTCGGGAAATTTTAATTTCGGTAACCCAAATTTAAAAAAAAATTCAGAAGAGAGTTTAAGAAGTTTCATGTATTATAAAGATGTCAAAGTTTATAAATGAATTTTAAAAGATTTCAAGAGATTTTTAATGAATTTAAGAGATTTTGAATGATTTTAAAGAATTTTTAAGGAATTTCAATAGAAATCAAATGAGTTGAAGTCTGTTAAATCTCTTGAAATCTTAAGAAATTTAAAATTCCCGAAGTTGAAAATTCCCAAAAAATAAAAATTATCGAAGTAGCAAATTCCCGAAATTATAAAATTTTTGAAATTTCAAAATCCCGAAGTTAAATATTCTCGAAATTGAAATTTCGCGATATTAAAAATTTCAGAAATTTTTGTTCAAATTTTTAAACAAAAATTTTTAATAGAAATTTTGAAGAAAAATTTTGGAAATAAATTTTAAACAAAAATTTCTGAAATTTTTAATGACGGGAAATTCTAATTTCGGGAATTTTCATTTTCAACAATACTTAATTTCAGGAATTTAAAATTTCGGGAATTTTATAATATCGGGAATTTAAAATTTCGGTATTATTATTTTCTTTCGGGAATTTTCTATTTCGAAAATTTTTATTCTCCGGGAATTCTAAATTTTGGTAACCCAAATTTAAAAAAAAATTCAGAAGGGAAGTTTAAGAAGTTTCATGTATTATAAAGATGTCGAAGTTTATAAATGAATTTTAAAAGAATTCAAGAAATTTTTAACGAATTTAAAAGATTTTGAATGATTTTTTAAAGAATTTTTAAGGAATTTCAATAGAATTCAAATGAGTTTAAGTCTGTTAAATCTCTTGAAATCTTAAGAAATTTAAAATACTCAAAGTTGAAAATTCCCGAAATTATAAAATTCCTGAAATTTAAAATTCCCGAAGTTAAATATTCCCGAAATTGAAATTTCCCGATATTAAAAATTTCATAAATTTTGAGGAAAAGTTTTGGAAATAAATTTGAAACAAAAATTTCATTTTCAAGAATACTTAATTTCAGGAATTTAAAATTTCGGTATTATTATTTTCTTTCGGGAATTTTCTATT
>CAJFCP010000087.1:1653533-1686291 GCA_904066005.1 Synergus itoensis
CCGAAAATTTTTATTCTTCGGGAATTCTAAATTTCGGTAACCCAAATTTAAAAAAAAATTCAGAAAAGAAGTTTAAGATATATTGAAATCACTCAAAGGATTTTAACTTATTTTTGACATTTTTTTAAATTCTTTAAAATCTGTTAAATCTCTCAAAATTTATATTAATTTCTCTAAAAAATCTTTTTATAAAATATTCAATAATATTTTGAAATATTTTGGAATCACTTGAAATTTTAAAAAATTGTTTTGAACTCATTTTATATCCTTATTCTATAATCTTTGTATCAATACTATGATGAGTGTAGCAATATTTTTCAGCAATTATTTTGCAATGTCAAAATAGAGGGAAATACTTGGAAATACACAAGGGAAATACTTGGGGTGGGAATATTTGGAAATATTGCCAATTATTCTCCCATATTCTTCTTATTCCTTGTATTCCCAAATATTAAAATATATTCTCTACATTCCCGAATATACTTTTGGGAATACATTCAGTACAAGAAAACTCACAGTAATCGACCTCTCCTTTTTTTAATAGACCATTCTTTTTAAAATATTTTTTTATCCATTTCGGAAATGTACCTATTAGTATCTCTATTTCTAAAAACACAAATTTTATCGGACACTAGTTTTCAACGAACACGAATATCGACCATTCAAAACATCCCTGTCCTCGTTATTACCAATCATATTCCATTAATTATTTCATCTGTGATGGATTGCTTTCTTAATTGTATATGGAAAATGGAATTTACCTATCAATCATGCAGTAAAAACAGTGAGTGAATCAAAGTGATGTCACATTCAACTCATCTAGAATATTTGCAATTTTAAACAACCATATTAATTTCGAGATTCAGGAAATAAAAATGTTATCACCGTGGGGCACAAACACATTCCAAAAACAATTTTGAACTATTTTACTGAAAAGAATCAAATATACATGGAACTTCCGCATATATATAGAAGTTAGAACGAAATGCATAATCCATAAAATCCATAAAAATTGGATGTTTAAATAATTTTCCATAAAAATGGACTCCCGGAAATCTTAGCCGTGTATTCTATATTAAAAAAAATATCCGCTACATTAAATACGAAAAAAAATTGTTTAAAAGCCTAAAAAGAATTAAACTATCAAATAAAACATATAAACTATAAATAAAATATTGTAAAAGTTGGTCAGAGAAAATTAAATTTCTTCTTATCCGTCTCTAAATGACTTTTCAGGGAACGTGTTTTATATTGCGAATAACAAAGTCTGATTTGAAAAAAAGTTGAAAATTTGGTGTGGACCTGCTAGTTTCAATTGTATGTACCGACGTATACAGTGTACACATATGTACAGGGTTCTGGTTCGCATATCGTCGACGTCTGTGCCTCCAGGGCGTGCAGCGTCACTGGTCGTCGAAAATTAACATGCGAACGATCGCGAAATACCGAACGAATTAAAAAATGGAGAGACAGCAGTGAATGAGATTAAAAATAAAAAAAGAGGAGCGCTGCGAGGTTACTTTTTTCTGGCATTCAAATCCTCGTCGACAATTTACCCCAAGGTATTTGATGCGCACAAAAAAGACCTGCAAATTTGTAAGGTATTATATATGAAATTAAACAAAATCCTCTATAAAATTTAAATCTCTGAATGTCCAGTGTTAATGAATTTTGCAATTGAGAATTCGTGCGTGTTCAAATATTTATCGGCTACCTTTTTACATTCTCATCAGAGATTTGTGTAAAATTTGACTCCCCCAGTTTTTGTCAAATGTCCACGTTTTGGGACCCCCTGAACCCGAAAAACATGTTTTTACGAATGTGTCTGTCTGTAGATTTTTAGTTTGTGGGCACGATAACTTTCGAAAGAATTGACCGATTGGATTGGCCAAGTTCGTTGGCCAGCCATTTTGGATAAAAATTCAAAAAGTTGGAGCATTTTGAAAATTTTTGAAACCACTTTTTTTTAATTTAAAAATTCTATGCATGGATGTTCGTAGTACTCAAAAAGTCGAACAATTTTTTCTAATGACTTTTTTGGATAAAAAAAAATTGAAAGACTTATAACATTTTGAAAATCCAAAAAAAATGAAAGAAAACTTAAATTAGAAGCCAAACAACGCACGATATGAAAAAAAGTTTAAAGATGAAAAATGCTTCTTTTTGAACGCCCTATAATAAGATAGGCATAACAACTTTTCGAATTTCCGTAAAAAATCGAAAATTCAAATTTTGATGCAGAGAAAATGATAAGAAACATAATTATTGATCCTAAAAAGATCTACAAGTTCTCTTTTGGCCATTTTTCAATAGGATGAGTAGTTTTCATTTTAATCGTGAAAATTATTGTTAAAAAATTTTTAAAATCAATTTCCTCGCCTAAAATTTTCCATTCAAAATATTATAAAAAAAATAATAATAATTGGCTTTCGAAAGATTTAAAGTAATATTATTTCAGAGAAGTTTTAGGGATTTACACAGATTTTAAGATAACTTTATTGATTTTAAAGCTTTTTAAAAAAAAACGAAAAACATTTTTTATTCATTTCAAAGGATTTCAAGGAATATCTAACAAATTTTCAAGAATTGTAAATGATTTAAAATTGTGTGAAGGAACTTAAGAATATTTTAACAAATACTATATTTAAATACATTTAAAAAACAAAATAACAATAATATTTATTATAAATAATAATATTTCTATTCATTTTAAAGAATTTTAAGGGATATCTAACAAACTTTCAAAGATTTCAAATGATTTAAAATTTTTTTAAGGAATTTATTGTTTGACAATATATTTGAAAATATATTGTTTGAAAAATCAATAAAATTTTCTTAAAATCTCTTGAAACATTAATAAGAGATCACATTGATTTCAAAAAAAGTTTGAGGAATTTCAATTTCTCATGTACTTACACTTCTACGTAAACAAGCAATAGAACCTACTGCATAAATATAACCAATTATAATATTTCTTAAAATCCCTTTAAATTCGTTCAAACAAATTTAGATAATTTATAATCCTTAAACTTTATTAGATCTCTCTTGAAATTCTTTGAAATCGATAAAAATGTCTTGAAGTCTTTTAAAATTCTTCAAAATCAATAAAATTGTCTTGAAATTTCTTGAAACATTAATAAGAGATTTCATTAATATTTCAGAGAAGTTTGAAAAATTTCAAGAAATTTCAAAACAATTTTATTGATTTTATAGACTTTCAAAGGATATCTAATAAACTTTTCAAGGATTTCAAATGGTTTAATATTATTTGAAGGAATTCAAATCTTTAATACATGTTATAATTAGGTTCATTTAGAATTAAAAAACTGTTTTAATTCTCATGCACTCACACTTGTTTAGTATACGTTTTAATTGTGATAAATACTGTTAAACAGAGCCGAGCTCGAAGCGCGAGGTTAGAGGGAGGGTTAAGTAAAACATCGAGCGCGAAGCGCGACGTGTAATGAGAGTAGAGTAAACGATTGATTTTAAATATTGTATATTGTATATTTAAGTATTGTATATTTAAATATTATATTTTAAATTTGTTAATAAAATTCTGCTTTCAATGTACGTAATTTATACCTTTCACCTTTTTCTTTCCTGTTAGATATTTAATATAATATCCTTCTCAATCTCGTTAATTCAAAACATGTTTCTCCGATTCTAGTTTAACCTCATACAAAATTGCAGTTCACGAGTTTCACCGCGAAGATAGTGATTCTACAAGATTATGGAAAATACGAAGGTGAGAGATCTATAAACTACGTATCACTTTTATTTCTGCAAAGTGGTACATCTTCTTACGTTCCGATTCAATGCATTTGACTTTTACGAGTCTTCGTGTTTTAACACTCTTTTACCGGAAGCAAATCTTGTAACGTATTATTAAAATAATTATAATTTACGACCTATCAATGTTTCCTTTGATTATTTTTCTTGCAAATAATTTTAACGCTTTGGATTTCAAGCATGCAGTTACTTTCAACTGTGTGTGACTTTAATTTGGAAACTCTAAACACTGAATTCTTTAAATAATTGCTTATTAGTGTCAGTTTTTGAAATGGGATATATGCCTTTGAGAAAATGTAATTTATGTTTCAGAGAGCTTATGAAACCTTAAAAAACTGCCTACGGTAGATTACACGTGAGAGACTTGAATGCCTGGATAGCTAAAAATAGAGACAATTGCCTGACTTTGAAATCTCTACTTTGAACGCCTTTAAATATATCAAATCATATATATTATATCATATTGGGATTCTAATTGATTAATAATCAATCAATTTTCGGAAATTAAAATTTGTTTAGTATACTTTGATTATTCTAAAACAATTTTGTATATTCGACACAAATTATTTCTCACAGATGAAGCTGACATTTTACTGAAGATTCTTTCACTCACGTTTTACAAGGAAGTAGAATAAAATTTATTATCTAATAAATTAACTTTCCTAGAGAGACTAAATACTTCGAGAAAATGATCTATTACTTTAAAAACATAGCTAAAGACAAATTAAAGAAAGATTTCTGTCTCATAAGATTTCTTCTTTCACTTTGCAGGTTCCAGAAATATTTTTAAAAATAATAAATACAATTCGTAAAAAAAATATATTTCTTAAATAAATAATGAGTTGCTTGTCATGTATTAACTCATTGATTGCTTCTTCAAACCGGATTAAATTAATGAAGGAGACTCGACATTTAATGACCTTGAAAAGAAGAGTTTCAGTGGAAAGAAAGATGCTCGTGGAAGGACATAAGATGCTCGGAAAGGAAGAAAGAAAAGTAACTCGAAAGTAGTGATTAAATGATTGGAGTTCCTCAAGTACTGGAGAAAGTCATGAGAATAAACATTGGTGACAAGTTTCCTTTTTTTCCTGACAACCTTATAGTATACATTGAGAAATATTCCCACTCTGATCAATGCGTCTCACTAGTAACGGTTATTTCTACTGAATTTACGACTATTAAGTCTACCAACTGGAATTCTCGGCCAAGGTCATGGGGAATATAATTTCACCAGTAAAACGATGTAGACTATGCACTTTCTTCCAACTAAATTTTCATACTTCCTGAAATGGATCTATTACACGCTTGAGAAATTTTATTATGAGATCAGTAAGTATGTTGCAAATAGTCTGATGGCTTCTATTTCAAACTATCGTTTAGATTGTTAGGAGAAAATTGCTCTTTTAGCTTAGAATTATTGTGCAGACAAGTCTCGGGAATGTAGCAACAGAAACGCGTATTAATGTGAGAGTAAATGTTTTTATAGCAATTTCCAAGACATTTTTTTTAAATTGAGATGAATTTTAGCAAAAAAAGTAAGGTATTATCTTAATTAATTTTATAGAGAATTATATTTTTATAGCCGAGTCGAAAAGGTCCCTCTATTATATATTTACCCGGCGTTGCCTGGGATTTTAAGAAGATATCAAGTGATTTTAAGGAATTTCAAAGGATTTTAAATAATTTTTATAAATAATTCTACAATTATTTTAATGAATCTATCAGAATCAGATTCTATAGAGGTTTACCTTTAAAATAAATCCAAGAAATTTTACAAATGTTCATTATTTCGAAAGTTAATGATATTTTTATAAAAAATTGAAATTTTGCATTTTTCTGCAATATAATTTTGTATCTTTAGTAGTTCTTTAATGGTGATTTCGGGGTTTCTTCACTACTAAAGGACTGATTAAACCGAGTTAATGAACACCCTTGGATTTCTACTAATTTGTTTTAAAATTCCTAAAAATCACTTCAGATTTCCTACATTCCTTTAAAATTCCACAAAATCTTTTAAAAATCTCTTGAAAAATTTAAAAATTTCACAAGGAACTTTAATATCTCTTAAAGTGCATCAAAATCTCTTAAAATTATTGTAAACTTTTAAATTATTGTAAATCTTTTGAAATTCCTAGAAAACCTTTAAAAATTCCTTAAAATTTCACTATCATATTTTAAATCCTATGAAATGTCATCAATTCTTTAAATTCTATTAAAATTCCATGAAATCCTATACAATTTCACAAAATTTTTTACGAATCATAAAAATTTCGTGAAATCCTTTAAAATTCAATAAGGAACTTTGAAATTCCCTGAAATACAATAAAATCTCTAAATAAAAATTCTTGGAAACAAAAACCTTACAAAATCCTTTTAAAAATGTCAAAATTTCTTTAAATTTTTACAAGCTTCTTAAAATTCTTAAAATTCTTGAAAACTTCTTTAAATTCCATAAAATGCTATAAAATCTTTTATAAATCATAAAAATCTTATAAATCATATAAATCATTTAAAATTTCAATAGAACCCCTTAAAATCACTTTTAAAAAATCAGAATTTCTTAAAATTCTTACAAGCCTTTTAAAATCCTTTTTAATTCCACGAGAATATTTATAATCCCTTAAAATTTTGTAACATTCCACAAAATCTTTTAAAAATCATAAAAATCTCATGAAACTCTGTAAAATTCCATGAGGAACATTAAAATCCTTTAAAATTCTTTAAATTCCCTAAATTTTCTTAAAAATCTCTTCAAATTTCATGAAGTCCTTTAAAATTTCATTAAATCTTTCAAATATTATACAAATCTTTTGTAAATTTTTTTTAAATTATTGAAAATCCCTTGAAATCATTAGAAACCCAAAGAATCTCAAAATGCCTAGAAATTCTTTATAATCCTTCGAAATCCTTGAAAAGTTTCTAAAATCATTTAAATAAACTACAAAAGCTGCACACTTTGTAATACGACAAAAATAAAATAGCAAAAAAATCAATTTCAATTTCTCTGACTTCCCTGATATGTGGCCACCCTGAATATTGATACTACAAATTTTATATATACATTCGAATCAATAAAATATCTCTGCTTTCGAACGAGATCTATTAATCCAAAAGTATATTTATTGATTATTTTTTTCTCAGTAATAATCCACATTCCATAGTCCACACACAATACCTATTTTTCACTATTCGATTACTGAAAAGCGAGTATTAAACACCATTAGCTTAAAAGTCGGAAATCGTATCAGAATCGTGGTCTTTTGTGTGAGAACCTATAGTCACCGTGAGTGTGAAACCTGACTCGCGTACAAGTGTTTATAGTTTAGTGACTGCATCAGTGACTTAATCGCGCTCAAATGCTGTGAATACAGTACAGGTTTGAAACACATGTTTCCCTGATTTTATGGGGTTGCCGATAGGTATTGCCGTCTCTACAGTATAACGACGATCGAATGTTTCGCCTTCCGGTCTCCCTTTCTACCCCTTACCAATAGTCCAGTACAGAGGCCTTCCGGGTTTATGTTATGTTGGTACTGTCCTGCTCTATAGCAATGGTATTAACCTGAACAGTTCGATTCTCACTTGCCTTTGCCAAAGGATATATGTCCGACGTGCGCATGTTTTAGATACCCCGACAAACAGAGTCCCGATTCTGCTGGGATGGGTAACTCGATTGGGATGGGCATTCACATGTGTAAATACAGCCGGACCAACCACCCCATTCTCGCATTACCACCGATTTTACCGCAACCATGGCTTGCTCTGAACGAGAAGGTATATTTGCAAAATTATGCGATTAATACCCTCAAAGTGAAATTCCCAATTGATTATTGGAACCATTTCGTTTCAACTGTGAAATGAACGTTTATTGCGATTACTGTGCATGAAAAAAGTACGTTTAATCTCTAATTTCACAGACAAAACTCTGCAAGGTTGGGGGTTTAGACCATGAAAGAGTCAACCCCTTTTCGATTAAATATCATCAAAAGTGGTTTTACAAATATGTACAATTTACAGATGTAAATATAAATCTGCTAAAATGCTGGGTAACGCCGGGTAAAGTTCAATATAAATATAGGAACTTCCTGAAATGACCCAACTACCACATATTACATCAATATTTGTATATACTAGATGCCTCTCCCTTACACATAGATAAATTTCATCTTCTAAGTTGAAAAATGATGAAAAGCAATATTTTAAGAGGAGAAGCTTTTCAAAAGAATCAAAGTCAAAGCTTAAAGCATATTTCTTAAAATTCGATCAACAGGCTGCGGATCATTTCAAGGAACGGTTCGCACATATATTTTAATTTGATTATTAATGAAATATTATACAATTTGGAGATTAGCTTTTTAAAATTAATAATAACATTATAAGTCTCGATCCTATACTAAAAAGATCATTGGTTTCGTTTATCATCATTTTATAACAAGTTTAAATTCGAAATATATCGAAAATCGTGGCTTTATGAAAGCATTTTTATAATAATATTTAAAATAAACAATTAACTAATTCATTATAATTAATTAATTAATTAATTTAATAATTAATTAACCTCTAGATGACCCCGACTGGCATCAGTAGGGTTTTCAGATCCGTGCCCGCTGAGTGTTTCATCCCCGGTATGAAACCCCCAGATCTGAATTCGATCACGACCAGAGTTCTCCGATCTGGGCCCGGTCAGGGCCACAGCAAAATTTCTATACAGGAAGTTGCGCCTGTACATTAAATGCAGAAAGCCGACTGTTAACCAGTAGTGCTGCAGGAGCTTCGAATATGCACCGAGTATTATTTCGTTGCATTACACACGCAGAACCCGGCAAAGGATTGTTTTATCGAAGTCTTCCGCTCTGCTGAATTCGTCTGTAACATCCCGATACGCAGATTCACTGCACTACGTTTCTGCTCCACGTTTAATCGTCTACCTGTTCAATCCAGGTATGTTTACTGTTTATGAATTTGGCTATGGTTCAAAGAAGAATTTTGCTCCATAGAACCCGGGCCGGGTAATGTTCATCCAATACTAATAACATTTCATTTTGAAAATATACAAAACAAAGATTCGCAAATATCAAAACCCGTACAGAAAATTTGGTACGGGAAATTGTTGTTTTTACAGGGTGGCCACAAGATTGCATTTTTCATTTTCCTTGACGTTTCCTTGACTTTTCATGAAATTCTTTATAATTATTTTACAAAATCTTTTTAAAATCGTAAAAATCTCGTGAAATTCTTTAAAATTCCCTAAAGCGCATTAAAATCTGAAAAAAAAAAAACAACCCTTTAAATAAAAAATCTCACAAAATCTTCTAAAAATCAAAAATGACTTGAAGTTTAAAAAAATTTTATGAGGACTATTCAAATTCCTCAAACTCTTTTTTAAAATGTCAAAATTACTTAAAATTATTACAAGCTTCTTAAAATCCTCTATGATTCCTTGAAAAACTTTTAAATCCCTTAAAACATGTAAAAATCTTTTAAAATTTCGAAACACTTTTCAAAATTCCACAAAATCTTTAAAAAATCATAAAAATCTCTTGAAATATTATAAAATTCCACGAGGAACTTTAAAATCCCTTAAAATGCATCAAAATCTCTTCAAATTATTGGAAACCTATTGAAATCCCTTAAAATTCGCTGAAATCGTTTGAAATTCCTAGAAACATCTTTAAATTTCTTCTAATTACACTATAACCCGTGTAGAAATTTCCTGCAGATCGGTGATGAAACGTCCGGCCCGATCTGGCCTCGATCGGGCCAGGTTTGGCCAGGTCTGGACCTGGCCGTGTGATTCATCTCCGAACTGAAATCCCCTGATCTGGACCCGATCGGGGCCAGATTCCCCAATCTGGGCCCGATCGGGGCCACAGAAAAATTTCTACTCTGGAATATTTAAAATTCCATGAAATCCTTTACACTTATTTTACAAAATCTTTTAAAAATCGTAAAAATCTCGTGAAATTCTTTAAAATTCCCTAAAGTGCATTAAAATCTTTAAAAAACAATTCTTGAAATAAAAAATCGCACAAAATCTTTTAAAAATCAAAAATGACTTAAATTTTTTTTTTTAAATTCTATGAGGACTATTCAAATTACTCAAAATAATTTTTAAAATTATTACGCTTCTTAAAATCCTTTATAGTTACACGAAAAACTTTAAAATCCCTTAAAATACCTAAAGATCTTTTAAAAATTTTGAAAACCTCTTGAAATTCCTTAAATTTATTTGTTCCTTAAATTTAAATGTTCCAAGAGGAACATTTAAATTTCTTAAAATCACTTTAAAATAATAAAAATTTCTTAAAATTCTTACAAGCCTTTTAAAATCCTTTAAAATTCCTTAAACTTCTTTTAATTCCCTAAACTTCCTTCAAAATCTCTTAAAATTTCACGAAGTCCTTTAAAATTCAACTAAATTTTTTAAATGTTGTCTTGTAATCCCCTTAAATTCTTAGAAACGTCTTAAAATCGTTTAAAATTATTGAAAATCTCTTGAAATCATTAGAAAACCAAAAAATTTCAAAGAATGCCTGGAAATTCTTTATAATCCTTCGAAATCCTTGGAAAGTTTCTAAAATCTGTTAAATAAACTAGAAAATCTATCTATATATATATATATGCAATACGACAAAAATAACATAGCATAAATATCAATTTCTATTTTCCCTGACAACTACTCGCATTTCCCTGACATTTGGCCACCCTGGTTTTTAAAACATATTTTTTACTACCAATTTATTCAATACTTCTTTCCTCGTCGGTTGTAAGGGTTTCCACCTGTAATCGATCAACACACTTTTTTCCTTCTAAAATTTGGTTTAACACGCAAACGAACTTCGTTTCTTCATATTCGTGTTGCACGCTTGTGTTGCACGTTTGTGTCGCTCACTTCCGGTGTAATTTTCAGTTCTGCGTCATTCAGTTCATTGTTGAACTACAAAAGCCAAAGTAATTATCATCATTAACTAATAAGGGCCTAAATCTAGCGTTACGTCTAAAAACATACTTAAACTGTAACAAAAACCAAAACTTTTTATCTGTGCACAACTTCGAGAATTTTCACACAGGAATATTAGAAAACCGGCATTTCCGGTTGCATATATATATATATATATATACATTGTACACGTTTCTAGACGGGTTTTTCTTAGCACACGTACTGCGAAGTAATCATTGCAACTTTACACACTGCACCTTAGAGCACGTCGGTCATAAAGAAAATTATAGGCCGAGAGTATGAAGTAAGAGATAAACATACACTCTGAGATGAAATAAACACGGTTTGAATCAATCAAGTGTGTTTGAACACACTTGCTTGAGCAAGTGCCGTTCATTCATGTGAACAATTCCAGCGGACAATTTTGAATTAAAGATAAAAATCTAACATGAAAATAATCATGTTTCCAATTCCTGAATGTATAATATTTAGATAATAATTTAAAGAATTTTGCACCCTGTTCATGATGAGAATCAAGCTTTTCTTCGATAATGAGAAACAAGTTTCACGTTCCACGAAAATAGGAGAAAAGAGAGTAAAGCATAAACTTTGTGTACAAAGTTTGTACAGAAGAGATTTGATTGCTTTTGACATTATCCTTCTTCCTAGTTTGTCTACAATATCAGCTAACAAGAAGGAGACGATGCGATGTATCACCGATTATTTATTGGCAATCTTCGTCTTGTTTGCACGAATATACGACGGGGTCACCTGCAAGTAAGCCCCAAGGTGGTGTTTACAGGCACGTAGTGTGACAAGACCGAAAAAAGGAGGGTGCAGTAAATGCTGTAAAACCTGCCCAGTGAGGAAACTACAGGATTTATCGAGTAAACGTTCGCGTGAGTATAATGCGTGCTCTAGAGACTATAAGAGCGACAGGAGCACAGGGTGTGTTTCTCCTTTCCTCCCTCATTTTATATCCTACAACCTAGGCGAGGAAAACACTTTGAACTTCACTCTAGAAATATACGGTAACTTTTAAGAAGACAGGATAAAATGCGTCAAGTTTAAAAATGATATTAGATTTGCTCTTCTTAACAAAAACAATTCACACAATCCGATGTGATAAGACATACCTCGTCTACTAAATAAGTACAATGCGACTTTCTGAAATGATCTAACTCTGAAACTTTCTACTGTAGGTGATACATGGCATTCTAATAACGATGTATGTCCCTCCCACAATTTTTTGCAAGTCTTGCAAAGTTTCTCGTCTTTATTACTACTTTAAAGTTTTACTGATTCGTTTAATTAAATCGCGGAGGAGGTATAAACTTCAGTGAAGGTAGTAAATTCTTATACGAGAACCTCGTCAAAGCTGTAAAGTTGGTACGTGCGACTCGTTTCGTCGTCGTTTACGTGCGATGTAAAACTTCGTATAGAGCGTTACTAGTCACTCTCAGGCTCGTAATCCCTCTGCGGAGGGCGAGACCAAACTATACAAGTTCGCACCTTCAGTCACTCGTGTAAGAGTGTAAGGTACATCTTTGCATTTCCTTGATGGGCGCTTAATTAGAGATTTCTGGTGTCAAGATGAAATTCAAAACGATATTTGCAAGACTCTGCCTTCAAGAATTTCATGCTAAGTGCACTCCAATTCCAACAGTTAAGTAATTTCCCAAGCGAAAGTTGTCATTTTCGTCCATTTTGTAAATTCTTTTCAAAGCAACATCACATTTAATTAATAAACTTACTCGAAAATGAAATTCTTGGTACAGAATTATTGTAATTAATTACTTAAGGATTAAAATGGAAAATTAAGTTCTCAATTGCTTAAAAGCGAAATACAGGCCAAGAAAAATAATTGACGTCTTCATTTTGTGTGAAAGTGTGTCAAAAGTATTAAAATTTAAAAACGTTTACTAAGAAACTTATTATGTATGGAATAAGTAAAGCATCTAATTAAATTCATTAATCCGGAATTAAAATAGTTTAAGTCCCTATTAAAAGACAGTAATCACCTAAAAAAAGCTATTTTACGAAAGTAATTCATAGAACGACTAATTGTGCAAAACCTCTACCACTATTTTACTACTAGTAAAAATTAATAGTGTCTAAAGAATGTTAATTATTATAATGACACAGTCCTATGAACAAAAATGAAAACTTGGATAATTACCTTATTATAAGAAGAATACATTTTTCATCGGCGGCAATATTTAAAGAAATGCATTTACCTGAAACAGAGGAAGAAATTTTAATTAGTAAAGTTACACTGAGTTCACGAAAACCTTTAAATTTTTAATAATTGTTTTTTAAAATTCCTGAAAATTAATTCTTCCAAAAATTTTAAAAGCTTTTAAAATTCCTAAAAATCTCTTAAAATTTCCTACAAAACTTCAAAATTCCACAAAATCTTTTAAAAATCTCTTGAAATATTTCAAAATTCCATGAGGAACTTTAATATCTCTGAGAATGCGTCAATAAGTATATCTCAAAATTATTGGACACTTATTGAAATCCCTTAAAATTCGCTGAAATCTTTTGAAATTCCTAGAAACATCTTTAAATTCCTTAAAATTACACTATAATATTTAAAATCCTATAAAATTGTCATAAATTCCTTAAAATCTATTAAAATTCCATGAAATCCTTTGCAATTTCACAAAAACTTTTAAGAATCATAAAAATCTCCTGAAATCCATTATAATTCAATAAGGAACTTTGAAATTTCCTAAAATACATTAAAATCTCTACATAAAAATTCTTGGAAACAAAAACCTCACAAAATCCTTTAAAAATAAAAAATAATTTAGAAAAATTTTTTTAATTCAACGAGGTTTATTTAAATTCCCTAAAATCATTTTAAAAATGTCAAAATTTCTTTAAATTTTTACAAGCTTCTTAAAATTCTTTAAAAATCCATGAAAAACATTAAAATCCCTTAAAATACGTAAAGATCTCTTAAAATTCTTGAAAACCTCTTGAAATTTCATAAAATTCTACAAAATCTTTTATAAATCAAAAAAACCTTTTGAGAGTCTTTAAAATTTCAATCAAATCCCTTAAAATCACTTTTAAAAAAACCATATCACCTTAAAAAAAATCAAAATTTCTTTAAATTCTTACAAGGTTTTTAAAATCCTTTAAAATTCCACGAGAATATTTAGAATCGCTTAAAATTTCTTAAAATCCTTTATAATTCCATGAAAAACTTTAAACTCCTCTGAAATATGTAAAAAAATCTCTTAAAATTTTGGAAAATTCCATAAAATCTTTTAAAAATCATAACCTTTTAAAAACCTCATGAAATCCTTTCAAATTCCTTAAAATGACTTTAAAAAATCGAAATTTCTTGACATTCTTACAAGCTTTTTAAAATCCTTTAAAATTCTACTTAATCTTTTAAATATTATACAAATCTCTTATAATCAGTTTAAATTCCTAGAAACTTATTAAAATTCTTGAAAACCTCTTGAAATTCAATAAAATTCTACAAAATCTTTTATAAATCATAAAAATCTTGTGAGATTCTTTAAAATTTCAATTGAATTTCTTAAAATCATTTTAAAAAATCAAAATTCCCCCAAATTCTTACAAGCCTTTTAAATTCCTTTGAAATTCGACAAGAATATTTATAATCCCCTAAAATTTCTTAAAATATTTAAAGAAATGCATTTACCTGAAACAAAGAAAGAAATTTTCATTAGTAATAAAGTTTATGTGAAAAAAAAGAATTTAAGCAAAATCACGGCCGAATATTTAAATAAATTTCGTTCAATGATGTTTTAATCTCATCATTTTCTAAAAAGGTTCCCCTTAGATTGAAGCGATCGGCTGACCATCCAATCGACTAAGAGATGTTCCTGGTACCGATTTGCATAAATAGAAAATCCTTTGAATAAGTAGTCACGTCTCACTAAATAGATTCCTCGATCACTGAGCAACTACCGTATTTTACTTAGGGGTGGGAAAAAACTTGAAGGGAGGTGAGAGAGTCAATTGGCTCATGCCATTTTGAGCACTTACAAGAAACTCTCCTAATTGCGAAGGGGCAAGAAGTTTCCAGTGGCAAAATTTCATGTCATTTAATGTGAGTCAATTTTCAGGATGTTTAGGGCTTCGTTCCAAATGAAATAAATTTAATAAATAACTCGATTATAACAATAACTCAATTTATAAACGAAAATCATTGCTCTATTTTCAATTATCTTTTCTAGTGTATTGTATAGTGTTATTATTGGGAATAAATTTCAATTTCGTATTGAATCAATGCGTATTCAATTTGTATCCGTATATGTATAAAATTAAAAGAATATGGGGTTTTTGAAGTAAATAAATTGAAAAGTAATAAACGTATCAATTATTCCCCAAGTTTTTCCAAACAAATGTATGGATTATGAGTCAATTGCAGACACGCGTATAGGAACATCCGGACCACTGAATTTTGTCCACAATGAAGTTGCTCTTGTCGCCTGATGGTGATCACTGTTTATTATACATTTAACGAATAAACAACGAATCGAATCAAATACGAGGAATGTAGACGATGCCATGTCACGATTCGCAATACGCATCAAATCCCGTACCTTAATCAGCCAGAATTATGGTTCGTCATGTAGCAGTTTTAATGGTTAAGCTAACTTCATATGGTCGCAGTTATATGCGATATGAAAAAAATGTTTATAAATAAAATTGTTAGCCTTAAAAGGACTTACAAATTCTCCATTGACGATTTTTTGATATGGACATAATATCAATTTCTAGTAAAATTAAAAAGAGATGATGCAGAGAAGTAAGAATCATTATTATGAAATTATTATTAAATTATGAAATGCAATTACAAAGAAGTGTAATAGAGAAACTATAAACATACGAAATGACATTTTCGATGCAGATCTTCAAGTATTGTACATCAAAAATATATTTTCCATGTGGCATGGTAGTCGATGCAATTAATTCACCAAAAAAAAAAAACATTCATGTTTTCAATTTCACGAGACTCCATCGTGGTTTCAATATTCGCAACAGCAAAACCTGTTATTTTCACACAGTTCATGAAACTAACGGTACTTCAATGTACACACGTGTAATTAATTTTTTATATGTTCAGTTTCACTCTTTGAAAGAAATTTGTCTTTTTGTGTATATGTATCTTTCAAATAAAAGTTTCGAATAATGTTTTTCATACTATGATCTCTTTTGATGTTTTTACCATATTTGTGTAATAAAAAGCGATTTTTTGTACCTTTCGCAGAATATTAAGAGAGGAACAAAACGAAAGTGTGGCCACAGTTTACTTTTGTCGCAACTGTTCCAATTTCGCAGTTATACATCAACACCTGGATATATACACAACAATTATGTGATATACAATAAATATTGGATTTTCTGCACGAAAAAAGCCCTACAACAATTTCCAATTATAAAATTGATTTGTTTACACTTATGGTTAGGAATAAAATAAGAAACAGATACAAATGTCGCGTAAAAATCACTCTAAAATAATCAAAATTTCTTAAAATTCTTCCAAGCCTTTTAAAATCATTAAAATTCCATGAGGAACATTAAAAACCCTTAAAATCAATTTAAAAAATCAAAAAATTTTTAACAGCTTTTTAAAATCTTTTAAAATTCCTTAAAATTCTTTGAATTCCCTAAAATTCCTTAAAAATCTCTTAAAATTTCATGAAGTCCTTGAAAATTCAATTAAACCTTTTAAATATTATACAAATCTCTTCTAATCACGAAAATGTCTTGAAATTATTCGAAACCTAGAGATTCGTAGAGAATTTCAAAGAATACCTGGAAATTATTTATAATATAATTAGCATAAATGTCAATTTCTATTTTCCCTGACATCTACTAGCATTTCCCTAAAAATTTCCCTAAATAGCATTTTCCCTGACTTTCCTGACATGTGGCCACCCTGTATAAATAGGAAATATAAATCAAATTAATGTAAGGATCTTTCAGAATGTTAGTTAAATTTAAAAGAAGAAAATTTAAAATTTAAATTTTAAAGCTATGGAAGAATTTATAAAATGATGTCTTCCAAGTAAAATATCAGAGTAATATTATATTTCTTAAGGGAATTCAACTAAAAGCTCTTAATTTCGAAAAGAAAAAATGTTTCACGAGAGAGTAAAAGTGCGCATTCTTACGTATTATGCATTCTCTTGCGCATATAATGCATCCGCCGCTGTGGATGGCTGAGTATAATCCACATATTTCGCGATTCTTGCATGAAAGCGTATACATACACTCTATTTTCATTATTATACCTGAGACAATAAACTAGCAGTTGATGATAGCCTCTATAAGGCCACAACGCTCTCTTCCTCTACAAAATCACCATAATATCTCCTCCAGGAAGCATATTTAAAGAGTACATACACATAAAGAATGTAAATAAGTAATCATCGTATGAGTTACTTTAAAACTATTGCAGACAAGTATATCCTCTTCATCTAGATAAAATTAACATGGAAAATTGATAGAATTTTTTAACGTTTGCCGGCTTATAACTCTATTATTAGGAATATTTCCTACTTCATTCGGAACTTTTTCCTACAACATTCGGAATTTTTTCCTGCTTCATTCAGAAAAATGTCCCACTGCTTAGAAAAAACTCCAAATATAATTCGAAATTATTTCTGAAAGCATTAGAAAATTTCGATATGTTCAGATTAAAAGCATTCCAACTTTTTCCGAATAATTTCCGGAAATTTGTTTACAATGCTGAAAAGCAAATACGCGTAAGAATCGAGTGACTTAAACTTGAGAACCTGAAGGGAGAAATTGAGAACTGTAAACGCAGCCTTAGAATTGTATACGAATAATCAATTTAGCTTAATGAACGAGCCTCTGAAGGGGCGTTAATTCCCTCAAATCAAACCGTTTACTCAACACGATCTATCGAATCGGATTTATTGAGAACGGTCGAGCCTATAGAAAAGCGAGTTCCCTCCCCTTGAAAGATCTGAATCAGCTTCTTATACCGAAAGAGAATGTAAGGTTGTAACGTACTTCGCGCAATGGGTCGAGTTCTGCATGCTTCGTGACGTAACCTGAATTACTAGCTACGTATACTTATTTTTTTTTATTTTCCAGAGGTAAAGAAAGAATTGGCTCAGCACTGCACTAACAGGTACTTGGTAAAGTCAAGGTGGTGTGTGTAAGTGTGCGAAAGGCGTCGCTCTACTTACGCGCAAGGACTTAAAGACGTCCATTGCCAAATAATTGAATTCTGTAAATTCTTAATACAGGATGTTCGGTGTTCTCTGACTTTCAGACAAATTTCCCAGACAGAAAAGTATTAAAAATGCGAACAAATTTTCAGTAAAAATACTATTGAAATTTTTCAATTTCTTATAATATCAGTTTAAATCTTTTGAAACTTAAAATCACTTCACAACACTTAAATTTGTAAAAATCTCTCAAATTTACGACAACCTTGGAACTCCCTTAAAATTCATTGAAATTTCTTCAAATCCCTAGAAACATCTTAAAATTCGACGAAATCCCTTCTTTGTTAATATTTCATAAAAACCCTTAATTTTTCACAATTGTTTTAAAATTCCTCAAAATCATTTCAAATCCTTTAAATTCCTCAAAGAACTTTAAAATCTTTTATATTTCCAAAAAAATCTCTTAAAATTTTCTACAAAACTTCATCATTTCACAAAATCTTTTAAAAATCCCTTGAAATATTTCAAAATTCCACGAGGAACTTTAATTTCCTATTTTTTATTTTTATTAGTAAAAGGACATACGTATCGAATATCGAAAAACTGTAATGCTAAAATGCGTGGACCCGATTCCTTATTGGTCAATACAGTTCGTGACGCGTCGTATATCGATAATCGCGGGCAACATGGGAAATTTTAAATCTTTATATTGTACAAAATCGCTTAAATTAAAAACAAAGTCAACCCGCGCGCGAAAGCGCGCGTTCGGTCTCGTAATATTATATTCTACATATATAATAAATTAAATAAATTTCAATTAATGAAATCATTAAAGTTCATAAAAAAGATATATAATATTATAATAAATATAATATCATCTTCATTGCATGACTATTTTAATTATTCTTTTTGCAAGAGTATTAAAACAGTATAAGATTCTACTAATATTTCAATACATAAACATAACACATTTCTAAAAAAAATATATATAAAACAATTATTTTTGAATCATTTATAATAATCTTAACAATAATTAAAAAAAATGAGTACGGCACGCGGTATTCCCAAGCGGTCACCCATCCAAGTACTAACCGCGCCCAACTTTGTTTAACTTAAGTGATCGAACGAGAACTTGTGTTTTCAAAGTGGTATGGTCGTACACAAGATTTTTTATTGTTTAATTTATACTGTATTTTGTATAAATTTGATCTAATGTAAAAAAGGATATGTATTATTATTCAATACTTTAATTCTATTAAATATTTTTGCAGTCAATAAATTTAAATTTAAATTAAAATTAAAAAATTTTAATATTTAAAATTTAAATTAAAATTTAAATTATTTAAATAGATGAAACTGTTTTAGGCTTCTTTGGACATTAAATGGACCCATTTGGAACGATAAAATTTTAGGTCTCGAAGTTAAGAGAATTACAATGATTTTTTTGTACTTAGGGGTTGATTTTGAGGGTGAACCTAGGGAGTTAGGTGGTTGAAAATGTTTTATGTTTCTTTTGACATCGAATGGAACTGTTAAGCGTAATCAGATTTTAGGTCTCGAAGTTAGGGAATTTATGATTTTTTTGTGCTTAGGGGTAGATTTTGAGGGTGAACCTAGGGGGTTAGGTGGATGAAACTGTTCTTGGCCTTTTTGGATATTAGATGGACGCATTTGGAATGATAAAATTTTAGGTCACGAAGTTTTGGGATTTTTAATGATTTTTTTGTGCTTAGGGGTTGATTTTGAAGTTGAGCCTACGGAGTTAGGTGGATGAAACTATTTTGATCTTCTTTGGACATTAAATGGAACTATTTAGACAAATAAAATTTTAGGTCTTCAATTTAGGGGAATTGATATGATTTTTTTGCACTTAGGGGATGATTTGGGGGTGATCCTAGTGCGGTAAGGGGTTAAAACTGTTTTGTGTGTCTTTTGACATCGAATGGAACCATTGAGGGCAATCAGATTTTAGGTCTCGTTCTTTTTACAAAAAAATAATTTTTCGTTGACGTAAACATTGTAAACTTCAGTTTATTAAACTATAAAACCTACTTATTTGCAGTAATTATATAATAATATATAATTACATGATGGTTCGATCTGCTCTATTTATGAATTAGTTACAGTTCGTTAAGCTTAAAATTACATTCACACAATGAAACAAAAAGAAGCAGAAAGCGTAAAAAATAATCATAAAAAACACAATAATAATTGTTTCAGGAAAAAGATTCGTTTAACAATAAAAAGTCCATCAAATCCGCGAATGCGTATTAGTCCTTTTGAACCAATCAAAATAAAATAACCACAAAATGAAGTAATTCGTCAAACAGAGTCTGAAACTTTAAAAAAACAGGATGCAGTAATTGTTTTTCAAAAAAAGGAGACTTCGCAATCTATCTCTTTTGCATGTCAAACAAATCTGAAACTAAATCAAGAACGCTCTCGTTTCGAAGGGCCTCATAAAAAAAATATAAAAAAAAATTCAATAACGGACAATGCACACAGTGAGAGCAGAAAAAATAGGAGATTTTCGTGCTTTCGTTAGAGAAACAAGAGAGAAGTAATCCGACGAATGATTGGCGCGAGAACGCACAAAGCGAGTCAATTTTTGTGTGGATCAACTTTAACCTGACAAATGTATACCGAGGAGGGAAAGAGGGTAGAAGGCAATAGACATATGGGCATTTTTGTGTGTATGTGTGTATAAAAGGTATACGTCAAATAATAGAAACCTCGAGGCACGCAAAGCGTCGAATTCGTTTGAATTTATCCGTCACGCTCAAATCCGTCCAGCTCAGCTAAAAAGCAAAATCAAATATTGCACTGAAACCATTAAAAATGGAGTGTAAACTTGGGAGCTGAATAAAGGGAGAAGGGAATTATGACCTGATATTTTAAGAGTCATATAAACGGACAGAGGGTGGACAGTAAAATTTATGCGAATGCGTGACGATTCGACGTTTTTCAATTCAAAATCACCACAAAGCCTGTTCTAAAATCACGTGATTTTGGACAACAGCTTGCCGCAATATCGCGCACTACAGGAAATGTTGACTGACATAAACTCGCATCATGATTTGTATTTGTAAATGTTTGATTATTGCTTTCACCATTTTCAATTTTAGAAAATAAAGAATGTGCAAAACATTTCTTAATAATCAAATTAATGTTTATTAAATAAAAATGTATATTAGATAAAAATGTATACACTAAATAAAAATGTATATTTCATTTGAAATTGATTAGAAATTACATTCCTATTCTTGATAAAGAGATATTTATATTTTTTGAAGCAGGAAATTAACTTCCGTAATAAACTCTCATTGCTGAGAATTAGTTTATAGCGTGTGCATCGAGTACATGATTGGCACGCCCACTTTGTAAATTATCTAAGATTAGTGCTCAATTGATTTATTGAGAAACGAGATGCGATAAGGAACTGAGAAAAGCAGCAACTAAAGAAAGTTTCCGATGGTGTCTAATCGACAAGGTATCTAGTTCGGGTAAATTAATCAACGGTAAAAATTTCACATCTATGAGAAGGTACAAATTATTTCGCTCAAACGGGAAAGTACATTTGTGGAAAGAATAGAAGGAAATCAATTGAATAACAGAGGGAATAATAATAATTCAAATTAGATGAATGAAAGACTGATTATAAAAGGTGAGTGGTTGTCAGAGTTTTAATTTAAATTACGATTCAGACTCTCAATACACGATGGTATAATAATAGAGTTGAATATTATCGTTAATTTTTAAATGTACTTATACTTATAGTAGTCACAGATTTTTATTACTCGAGATATTTTTACTTAATCCGGTAATTGAGGAAATCCGTTATTGAAAATACTTTACATAATAAACAACTATATTTAAAAATTATCTTAAATTTCCTTGAGTAATGAGAATATTTGTAAGTATCGGAAAAAATGTCCAGATTAGATTTTAAAATGTATTTTACTTGATTGCAAATAATAAATAAAATATAAATATAGAATTATGTACTTTAATATTTTGTTTTGCGACAATTAGATTCTCATTTAAAGCAGTTTTTAAATGAATAAAAAATTTTCTAGACGATTTGCAGTCCAGATGCGCTTTTTACAGAATTAATTTTTTGCACCTGCATGCGCTTAAACGGAATTTAAAAACCACACAAATGCAAGATTCGATCGGGCGAAAAGCCTCGTGTCATTTGCATACGCATGTTGAATCACGCAATCACGTACACATGTATAATTACACATATATGTAAGGAATTAAGCTGTAATAATAACTCGAAAATCCGAGAAACAGATTTGCAACTTCCAAATCATTTTTGCGAATTAGGGATTAAGATTTTTTGGATTCTTTGGGAGTCAAAAATTAATATTTATTAAATTTCAGTCTTAGCCGGGTTAATTCAGTAACACCATTTAATCCAATTTGGAATCGAATAATTTTAGGCCCTTCAAATAAAAATTTTTTAAATTGTAAGGTAATTACATTTAATTGTATTAAGCTTTGAAAATTTTTCAGATATTTAAAAGGTTTTCTTTTTTCTTTTTTTTTTCCTTTTAGAAATTTATTGAACTTTTAGAGATGTTAAGGAATTTCACGCCATTTCAAAGAATTTTATGGAATTTCTAAGTATTTGAAGAAATTTAATGGGATTTTAAAGAGTTTAAAAATATTTTAGAGGATTTTGAGTAATTTTAAGAAATTGTAAGGGATGTCGTAAAATTTAGTGGGATATGGATTTTTAAGGACTTTGATGTTTTTAACGAGATTTCATGGCATTTTAAAGAATTTCTAAGTATTTTACATTTCTTGGGATTTTTTGAAACCGTTGTATAATTTTATGATATTTCGTAAGATTTTTGAAGTATTTTTATGGGATTTCACGAGCTAAGGAAGTAAGTTTATAACTTTTTCACAGTTTCATGAGTGGAACGATTTTTGAGTCAACCTAAAAATTATTCTGACCATCAAAATGTAAAATTATTATATTTTATTATATTACAATATATACGTATATCTATTACAATATAAGAATAATAATTATATAATATTGTAATTGTTGTAATAAAATTATTACAATTATCTACATTTGGATGCAAAATTGGGTCTTGACAATTTTTTATCTCATTTATTGGAATAAAATTATCAAAAAAAAGTTTCTAAATTTCTCAAAATCGAAAATTTGTATTTAATTACTATCAGAAATGTACGCGGCGCTGCCCGCGATTTTAAGAGATTTCATAAGATTTCAAAAATTATAAAAGGATTTTAAGAGATTTTTCTGATTTTGATATTGTAGAATTTTTAAGGTTTTCATGGAACTTGATGAGATTTCTAATTATTTTAAGGGATTTTAAATGTTAAGGAATTTCAAGAGGTTTTTAGGAATTTTTAAAGATTTTCATTAATTTTAACGTGGATTAATAAAAGATTTACATATGATCTGAAGGATTTTTGTAGAATTTTAAGTGATTTTAAATGCTTTTGAAATTTTGAGTAATTTTAAGAGATTTCTAAGAATTTGAAGGTATTTTAAGGAATTTAAAAGGATTTCATGGAATTTAATGAGATTTCTAATGATTTTAATGAATTTTAATGAATATAAATTGATTTTAATTGTTGTATTCTAGAATGTTAAGGATTTCGAGAAATTCCTAGAAATTTAATCAGATATTCACGAACATTAACGAATTTCAAGGGATTTATTTGACTTTTAAAATATTTTATGGAATTTGAATGATTTTAAAGTGTGTCAGGGAATTTTATAGAGAAATTTCGAAAGATTTTTTTACAATTTTTCCGTAGAATTTAAAAGGATTTCGAAAGTAGACGTATTTAAATTAATTCACTATTTCATAATTTTAAAAATATCTAGGGGTGGCTGGGATGAATTACACATGAGGCATAAGGATGAAACCTTTTGTGTGCCCTTTTGGCATCAATTAAAAACATTATCAGCGAAAACCTGGCGTATTTTTTAATTAAGGTGATTTTATATTGAATTTTCAAAATATTTAGGGGTGAATGGGGTGACTTCTACATGCGCTGGGCGGTTGAAACTTCTTTAGGCAGTTCTTAGAGTTATACGTAAAATTTTTTATTTTCTGCTATAAAATAGCAGCTTTTGTACTTCAGACTCATTAATAATTGCAGTTCGGATAAGTCACCTGTCACATTTTCGTCTCTGAAATAAAGTTCACAAAAGCTTTTCTTTCTAGTTAGGTTCATAACATTTATAAACCTAATTAGAAAAAAGAGCTTTTATGAATTCGATTTTAGACACTAAAAAGTGACAGGTGACATCCAAACTGCATTTACGGCTATTTTCATATTTTGAGGGTCGCTTTGTCGGTGTTTGTGCAGCAAACATCTGATTAGAGAAATTTGAGCGTGAATACAGAATGAATTTGAGGACAGAGGAAGTCATCGACCTCCCTTGAATTACAAGAGCGTGTCGGGTGTGGATGGCTCGTCCGTTTTACTGTTTCACCATCAACTTTGATGCGTTTATAAAACCCGGGTGACTCGGAGCGATGGTGGCTGGTAACACAGGTTGGTATACAGTTTCCAAATTTAATAGCTCTGTGCAGCGCAGAACGTAGGAATGAGGAATGAACGTCAGCTAGATTCAGGATGGAGAATGGCTTTAAACCATAAATACGGTATCTCGTTGATTATATGGCGCTCCGTGTTAAACTACCCTCTCCCTTTGCCCTTTCAACCCTCAGCAACACCGAACGACCTTCCCTCGGTCTGACAATCGTACTTGCGCTTCCACCCTCTTGTACGCGTTGTTTATCTGGAATAGCTCTCGACAATATTCTGCTTTTCCTGGTTACGTTGCGGTATAAACTGGACAGTGGACACGTAACACGTTCGACGAATTTAACTTTATTTAGAACGCACCGCTAAACACGGGCTCTGATTTCCTTTCGAGATGGGAGATGGGAGTAGAGATCCAGACCAAAAGAGGATTATAAATTTAATTATCTTTAGCAATTTGTTTTGCACGTAAAACATGCCCAATGACGACGACCTTGGCAGGTGGATTACCAACGAAATATGTGGTATGGAGATTGAACTGGAGTACAGTCGTGTTTCTCCTATTAAGAAAGTTGAATGAGCGATTTGGATTTGGGGAATTCAAAGTTTATTCAAACACAGGGAGAGTGAAAGAGGATTATTTTAAGTTGTATTCACTGCTATCAATAGTAATGTGGTGAACCTCCAGCTTTGTGAAATACATTATATTATTAACGAGAGATGGATGCAGTATGCATCGTTTGGAATTAAAATCGCGGTTCACATTCCTTTGATCAAGGATTCTGTTGTTAGACGGGAAATTTGAAATTTCTGTTAAAATTGTATCGTTGCGTATTATAGGGTGGCTGAAAGAATTATAAGTTCCTTTGATTTCTGAATATATAGCGCAAATGTTTCGAGGAACATTCCTGGAATATTCCTGGAATAAAGTTGTCCAGGAAGGTTAAACCCCGTGGGATCTTGTTATCCGGGTTGTAGGAATTCTAAGGGATTTTTTTTATGATTTTCACGAAATTCAAAAGATTTTTAGAATTTTTAAAAGATAATGTAGAATTTTAAGAGAATTCAAGATGTCCAGGAAGTTTTCAACGCCAACTTTGAAACTTTAATTTAAAAAAAAAATGAAAATTATGCTGAATTGTGCTAGATTTGTGCCGTAACAGATTTTTTGAAAAAATTAAAATTTGACCCCAAAGATAAAAAAAAAAAACAAATATTGTGTTGAAGAGACTTTTTATAATTTTTAAAAGACATTGTGAAATAAAGGATTTAATAGAATTTGATGAGATTTCTAATAATTTTAATGGATTTTGAAAGATATAAAGAGATTTTAAATTTTATTGTAGAATTTTAAGAAACATCAATAAATTTGTAGGGGTTTTAAGAGATTTTTATGAATTTTAACGGATTTCAAGAGCTTTTTATGACTTTTAAAATATTTTATGGAATTTGGATTTTAAAGTTTGTCGGAAAATTTTATTGAGGAATTTCAAAAGATTTTTATGATTTCTGAAAGATTTAGTAGAATTTACAAGGATTTTGAAGGTTGTCGTAAAATTGTATGCAATTTTAAGAGATTTTTCTGAATTTTACAAGATTTTGTAGAATTGTTAAGGTTTTCATTGAACTTGAGATTTCTAATGATTTTAAGAGATTTCTGATTTTGAGGATTTTTGTGGAATTTTGAATTTTGTGGAATTTTGAGTAATTTTAAGAGGTTTCTAGGAATTTGAAGGTATTTTAAGGAATTTAAAAAGGTTTCATGGAATTTGATGAGATTTCTAATAATTTTAATGAATTTTAAAGGATACAAATAAATTTTGAATGTTATATCCTAGAATGTTAAGGATTTCGAGAAATTTCTAGGAATTTAAATAGATTTTCACGAATTTTAACGAATTTGAATGATTTTAGTGTGTCGGGGAATTTTATTGAGAAATTTCGAAAGATTTTTTTAGAATTTAAAAAGATTTCGTAGAATTTAAAAGGATTTTGAAGGTAGACGTATTTAATTAAATAAATTCACTATTAATTATTTAGATTTTCTTGAATTTTTAAGGATTTATTCGTTTTTTCCAGGTTTTTCTAAATTTTTCCAGGTATCATTTTTGGCTATTTATGTATGAAAAAAGAAATTTTATTTCCTCCCCCCATTATAACATTATCTAATAATTGTGAAATCATATCTTTTGTACACATTTTAATATTTAATTTAGAAAAATTAATTTTTATTATAATTATAATAAAATAAATAATATATTAATTATTATAATTAATAATAATTTAATTTTAAAATTAATTTAATCTAAGTTAAAAATTAATTTAGAAACAAATAATAACGTATGATAAAACAGTGAAATCTCAGACATATTTAAATAAAAAAAGTTTATTTAATACGTTATACTCTAACAGTACTAATACGTAATTGTTAAATTATTATTAAATAAATTCTCCTCGTTTACGAAAGAAACAAAATTTATAACTAAATAACGTTCTTTACAAAACTGCAATTTTTTTTCGAATGCGATAGCTTCTTTTTGTGCTTGTTCCAAAATTTTCCTACGCTTTGCTTCACGGATTTATTCAGAATAATGTCTTTTCCACTACTTTTAAAAATCCTTATTTCATTTTATTACAATAAAAAAAAAATTAAGCACGCTCAAAAAAATTCCCTGACTTTGAAAAAATTCCCTAACATTTCCAGGTTTTCCAGGGTGTGGGTAGACACCCGGTTTTTCCTGTTAATACCTTTGGGTATATATTCTGATTCGTACAGGATGCAACTTCTCTGAATTCAGACGTCAAAGGAATCCTCTCTCGAATCTTGTGCTGTTACATTCAAGAATGAATGCGCGACTTTATCGTGAGTTGGACTATTATTCGAATACTCTGGGAAGGAAGGTTGGATCCCAGGAACAACATAAACTGTGTTGCTGCATGGAATCGAGAGGATGAAGAGTAAAGGGGGAGGGGAAGGGAGAAGGAGGACGCACCAGCGATTTTACCCTGTGTGCAACACCAACCCTCTCTGGCTGAACGATCAAACCCCTCCAAGGTGCTCGGCTTCTCGATTCACCAAGCAGTCGTCGTTGTACAACTTGCCAGCCGATAATTTGTTTTATACGAGTGTAATACAACACTTATTACGTCTGGGGTTGTGAACGCATTAAATCTTTTCGACGCGAACAATTTTCAGAGGACCGTTTGCGTTTGTTCAAACAAGAGAAGCTTGAACGTGCACTTGTCCTTCAGTTCTGATCAATCTTCCTCTCAACTCAAATAACCGTAATCGAATTAGATTTTAATTAAATTTCAATGCACTTCTACATCCATTTTCGATTATTAATTTCAAAGGATTTCGATCAACGAAATCAGTTTTGTATTTTGATGATATTTTCTACCTACGTGCATCGTACATTGATTTTTGTTTATTATTTTTTGTGCGTTCGTGTTAATGGGATATTGATCGAGAAGAGTCGGATATATTTTTCTTTAAATTAAAACACTTTATATGATTAATAATTTTATAAAAATTGATTGGGTTTTGGACTGAAGCAAACGTTATTTTTAATTGACACTACACTGAGAAAAACGTGTGATTAAAATTGGATATTTAAAACCTTTGTTATAAAGCTTAGCATATTTATTATAATAGAATAATAGATATTACCAAGACATATATGGTAATTACTATAAGAACAAATTTAGTTTCTCCAACTTTACGTTTTCGTAATAATAAATATTTTTCGCTAAAACTGGGACATTTACCTGTGTTTCATGCAGATGGTGCTAAATGATCTAATCTTAGTGAAAAATAATTATAGCTTTTAGTTTTTATTAAATTTGTTCTTAAAAGTTTAAAGAAACCTTATTTAGAAAAATTATGGAAATCGTCAAATAACCTGTACTATATTGTACAGGGTATCAATTTCGTAACTCTCTCAGTTGTTTTTTTCAATTTTTTGAAACCTCAAAATTAAAAGACACGGTGGATTTAAAAAAAAAATTGAAGGGAGGCGAGAGTGAGGTGAGGTGAGAGTGAAGTGAAGTTACGAAATTGAAATTGGTATCAATTTCGTAACTTCGTTTGGAAAACGTAAATATTTGATTCAGTTATAGAGGATTTTTATTTACTATCACTAGCAAACCAACACAAGATTTATTTTATTTTTCTTCTTACAACTTCAAATCATTCCAAAGCCAATCAGATTTAAAACTATAATGTATGCGAGATTTTCGAGACATTTTTTAGAGAGGAGACACTTTTTTTAAACAGGTATTTCAAGAGATTTCTAGGAATTTTAAGGGATTTTGACGATTTTCAAGTAATTTTTATGAAATTCAAAATATTTGTAGGATTTTAAAAATATTTTGTAGAATTTTAAGGGATTTCGATGATTTTCAAGTCATTTTTACGGAATTCAAAAGATTTTTTAGGATTTTAAAAAGATTTCGTAGAATTTTAAGGGATTTTAGGATATTTCGTGAAATTTTAAAAGAATTTATGCAATTTTAAGAGACTTTTAAGTATTCTAAAAGATTTTAAGTGAATTTAAAAGATTTCTAAGGTTTGGAGGATTTTTAAAAGGTTTTAAGGAATTTTAAATGCGTTGTCCTCGAATTTCAAGGAATTTTCAGATATTTAAAAAAATTTCTAAGAATTGCGAGGGATTTTATGGAATTTTATTAAGGGATTTCAAAAGATTTTTTACGATTATTAAAAGATTTAGAAGAATGTAAAACGATTTCAAAGACAGTAATTTTTTTAAGGTGTTTCAAGAAATTTTTCGATTTTTAAAAGATGCTGTGGAATTTTTATGGATTTGATGGAATTTTATGAGATTTCTAATATAAATTTTAAAAGATTTCAAGAGATTTTTCTGATTTTTAAAAGATTTTGTAGAATTGTTAAGGGTTTCATGAAATTTGATGAGATTTCTAATGATTTTAAAGGATTGTAAATTTTAAGGAATTTCAAGAGGCTTCTAGGAATTTTTATGGTTCGGAAAATTTTCTGCAATTTTATGGGATTTCAAATATATACCATGCATGCAGTTTAATATTTAAAATATTTATGTTTAACACCGCAAATTTTATACAGTAACTGTAACTTAATTTATTTACTATTTTTGCAGTATCTTGTAACTTTAATTCTATAGTTATTTTTCAGTTAGTTTATACTTTTTTTAATATATTTTCCTTTCAATAACTCCAGTCTACATCATTAAATCATTCAAGAGAAATAAAAAATTCCCCTACCAAATAAAAAATCCCGTACATTTCCCGATTTCCTGTTATCTCACCTTTATCGCAATGTAATGTTGTTCATGTAAAATATAATCCTCGAGCTTGAGAATTAACGGTTTCGGCATGGACAAGTTTTGCATAGAAGAGTAGAGGAAAAGCGGGTTGGTGTTAAGGGCTGTAAGTGCACGCACGATGACGGCAGCATTAATAGCCTCGTCGATTAAATTATAGTACATAGATAGTTGCCAGAACGGCTGCATTAGACGCCTTTGAAGCCGTTAGAAACGTCCCTCGAAATTGCACGACCTTTACTAATACGTTTTCATTCTATTTCTGTAATTATTAATGAACTCCATTAATGTTACACTTTTGAATTAAATCCCTAAAAAGGATGTCAATTATTTGTAACAATCAATTCTTCTGCTTTAAATATAGATTCGACAGTAGCATTTCAAATGCAGGTAATTTTTTTATATTTCATCAGAATCTTTTGGCTCTGTATAATTATGAACTTTAGATGTTGAAAAAAATATATCTAAACGAAAAATTTTTTTTCAAAGTTTACAAAATGGCGAACCCCTAAATTTGAACCAAAATTCCCACAATTCATAAAAAAATGTTGTCAAATTTTTACAAGAATTATTTTATTAGGATTTATTTATTAGAAAACACACGATGACAATGAAAACTCAAAATTTTGAAAAAATTCAAGATGCCCGCACAAATTTCTTTTTTAAATTCATTATTTCTTTGATTCTCGGTGAAAACTTTTCAGGTGTCAATTAAAAGGCTGCATTATTGTAAAGAAACTAATAAATAAAAAAAAAAAACATATTTCGTAATACATGAAAGTCAAAATTTTGAAAAATTGGACGAAAGTATAGAAAAAACGAGTTTTGGAGTACTTCATAAGGCGCCACTTTGAATTTTGCAAAATTTTGACTTACGAAAAATATTTCCCTACAATAATGTAGCGTTTTAAAATTGACAACCTGCAAATTTTTCACCGAGAAAAAAAGAAATAATGATTTAAAAAAAAAAACATGGGCTGCCATCTTGAATTCTTTCAAAATTTTGAGTTTTCATTGTCATCGCGTGTTTTTTAATAAACAAATCCGCCTCTTGTAAGAATTTGACGAGATTTCGTTATTAATTATAAAAATTGTAATTTTGTTTCAATTTCAATTTTTTATATCGGTCCTCCATTTTGTAAATTAAAAAAAAATCTTGTTCGTTTAGATATATTTTTTAAACATAGTCTAAAGATCGTAGTTATACAGAGCTAAAGGAAATATAAAAACATATTCCGATGAAATATAAAAAAATTTCCTGCATTTATATTTTTCCCAAAATTAATTCCATGAGAAACTTAGAGTTTGAGCCACATGTTAATATTAACCGATTTGGCTCAAATTTGTTGGTGATCATTTTTTTGGTCATTCCAAAAAAAATAGGGGGGTGAGACCAAAGACCGAAAAAAAAATCCACCAAGAGAGAATCCATCTATTCCTATTTTTTCCATATTATAGTATATGTACTGGGAATTATTTAAGTTAAAAATCGTGTGATTTTTGATTGAAATTAACCTACATAACTGTAAGCATTACAGGTACTGCAGCGACCTTGATCTCTCTTCACACATTCTCCCTTTCTCTACGGATCGAGATCACGTAATTTCCGAGATCGCTTTTTCGATCGGACTCTCGCTAATCTCGTTAATCTCGCTGGATGTTCCTTTCAGGATCAGCTAAGCGAATCGTGAGAAAGGTCGTTTCTGGTTCATGTTACAAAGCGAAGGTCGCGATTCTTCGGACCACGTCACGGTTATATGCCCAAGAAACTTCTCTTCGGCAACTGGTTAAGAGAAGTCGGAACTGTGCTATACATTTTAATGTTTCCATTACTCGCAGTATCGAGTAAAACATCTCAAAGCTACTGTTGAGTTTGATAATCCGGAACTTCATTTCCATTTCGTCGATTCTACTTCTCGACCATGAATATATAAAATGGACGTAAGGAATAAATAGTGTAATTCATGTGATTCGATGCGCACTTTAAACGATCACAATCATCATATTAGTGATGATTTTATTTTTATTTTTATTTATTCAAAAAATTTTTTTTTTATTTTAATTTTTTTTTAATTTTTTTTTTTTTTGATAGTGGGGGTACAAGTTCACACGCATGGTTGCCCCATATTTTTCAATATATATGGTTGGCCCAACCATAGCTTTAATTTAATTTAATTTAATTTAATTTAATTAATTTAATTTAATTTAACCATAGGGTTAAAATTTTTTTTAAGATTTCAAAAGAATTCAAAATTTTTTTAAAAATTGCAAGAATCAAATAAAAATATTTTTCAGCTTTAAAAGATTGAATTTCCTATTATTTTAATTATCCGGAAAAGTTTTGTCAATCCAAAGATGACGCGGAATTTTCCTATAATATGTCAATTTTTCAGGTGATTCAAAGATGGACATTTTCATCCAGGATCACCCCCAAATCATCCCCTAAGTGCAACAAAAATCATAGCAATTTCCCTAACTTCAAGACGTAAAATTTTATTCTAAAAAGTTCCATTCAATGCCCAAAGAAGCTTAAAACAGTTTCATTCACCTAACCCCCTAGGTTCACCCTCAAAATCAACCCCTAAGCACAAAAAAATCATAAATCCCCTAACTTCGAGACCTAAAATCTGATTGCTCTAAATGCTTCCATTTGATGTCCAAAGAATCCCAAAATAGTCTCATCCACCCAACCCCTTAGGTTCACCCTCAAAATCAACCCCTAAGTACACAAAAAATCATTGTAATTCTTCTAAGTTCGAGACCTAAAATTTTATATTTCCAAATGGGCCCATTTAATGTCCAAAGATGCCAAAAATAGCTTCATCCAACTAACCCCCTAGGTTCGCCCTCAATATCAACCCTTAACTTTTGGCGTCGATTTTGAGGGTGAACCTAGAAGGTTAGGTGGATGAAACTGTTTTGGGCTTTTTTGGACCTTAAATGGGCCCATTCGGAACGATAAAATTTTAGGTCTC
>CAJFCP010000087.1:1701261-1772833 GCA_904066005.1 Synergus itoensis
CGACGGAAGGTCCGTCGTCTATTTTTTCCGGGATGGTAACACACAGCTCACTTTTATCAGAAAAGTGAAAAACGGGAATCGTCATTTCCTCCAGACGCCTTTCTTTATTATCCTCAATGGGATCCAGGAGCGACAGGCGACAGCTTCTTCGACACTTTCTCGGTTTGACTCCCAATAGAAATGACAATTTTCAAGCAGGTACACATTCATCCACTCTCAACCGATTACTCCTTTTAAAGATCGTCGAATGAATCGTTAGTGGATTTCCGTAAGCTAAACGATTATTCCAATAGTGTATAAATAGAATTCCATCGGGACTAAAAGACGTTTCGTCGTGGTAAGCTTAAGAATTAATTCTCATCATTCGAGTGGATGAATGTCGGAAAGACATTTTACTACTTTCTTCAAGATGTGTATTTTAGAGAATGGTTGATCCGATAGAGCTTTGAATTATTCAAATCGGAATCACAGCCAAGAAGCGGTAAGTCTCTCGGTTCAATCAGTAATTTTAAGCGAAAAACAATTTCCGCTAAATCTGATAATGTCCATCTCACCGAGTGAAGTGAACCTGATGAACACACTTCTCATCGTTTTTTTGCACAATGGAAGTGCAATTTATGGATCATCTGTAAATCGTAGTTTTAAAATAATTATTTTAAATAATAATTTTATTTTAAATAAAAATTACTTTATCGAAATTACTTTATTACTTTAGCGAGTTTCGAAAGCAAGGAAGATATTTCGTAATATCATTCAATTTCTCTTTTTCTGTTGTTGAAGATGCCAAACGGATATTTCAAATTCGCGAAACTTTGCATTCATCGATGGACATTGATGACTGTAATAGACGACGGATTTGGAATACGAAAGGAAAGTTATTGACCGTTAGACACAGAAACAAAATTTGACACCTCGCACCTAAAACCCATTCCGATGGAAATTGTTGATTTGCCAAACACCCAAACATACTTTAAGTGACGTAAGATTCCACGGGACATTACACTTTTCCTCTCATTCAGAAAGTGATCAAATCAAAGCATGAGATTTTATGACTTTTCTTAAATTATGAATGACATTGAGTTACTTAAAGCTACATCGTTTAGATAAGCATTTTAGAATTTTATGGAAATGCAGACAATCCTCTACCTACATTTTCCTTTCATATTTCACTGTAAAAAAAGAAATCTAGTGTGGAAAAATTTAATTCAATGCCGAATCTAGTCCGTCTAATCTAGAAGATCTAATTGGGCTAATTGAATTCTAATTAGCATCAGATTAGTCCGCCTAATTAGCACCACATTAGTATCTAGCCGGGTTAATTTGAGGCAGAGGGAAAAATGTAAACATGGATTTGTTAAACTGGATCAAAAAAATAAAATATAATATAAAAGATATTGCGTTAATATGAAGATATTTGGAAGTCAGTCGGAACAATGTCGACATTTTGTGCGTAAGTTTGTGCAACTTGTTAGTAATCTTCAACTGGTACTTTGAAGATTCAAAGTTACAAAATATTCTAAATTTAAAGGAGATTTCTATACAGCAAGAGGAAGCTATGCAGCACTGCCAACTGCCAAGATCAGAAACAATGAACTTCCGTCGAGAGACCTTTGCTCGAATAAATAAACGACCTGTAGCTTGGGGGGGGGTGTCTCCAGTAACATCGACTCTCACTTACCTAGATGTCGAAATGTTATAAGAGTTCCAACCTGAAGAACAATGGTGCCTGATATCGTTCGTCACCTGGATGTGTACTCATATTTTCTCGAAGGCAGGTGTGGTAACTTTGGGAGTCACATAACAGCCTTTTCCGGACAAACAAAACTTCCATGTTTCATGAATACGTAAAGAAGACGGGGCATTGTTTGCAAACTTAAAGTTGCATCTTTTGGGAAAATTTTCTTTGCAAAAAGCGTAAGAAAATTCATATTTTCACAAGATTAGGGAAAGTATTACATTACTCACCTGAGTAAATTGATACCCTTTAGATATATCTTTAAAAAGTGGTGTAACTAAATGTTTCAAAAATCTCGCATATTTTGTTGTAAACCTGATTGGTTTTTGAGTGACTTGAAGTTGTGAGATGGAAAATAAAATAATCGCGCGCGTGTTTGTTTGCTTGTCCCCTAAAATTTTACGAGCACCTACGAAATTCATTAAAATTCGTTAAAATCTCTTAAAATTCCTAAAAACATCTTGAAATTCCTTAAAATTCCACAAAAGTCTTCAAAATCATAAATCTCTTGAAATTCATGTTCAGATTCGTGAAAATTTTTAAAAATTGCTAGAAACCTCTTGAAATTCTTTAACATTTAAAATGCCTTAAAATCATTATTAGTCTCTTAAAATCCTTTAAAATTATTATAAATCTCATCAAATTATAGAACATCCTTAAAAATTCGACATTTTAAAAAAATCACCTGAAATCATTTACAATTTTACAACAACCTTCGAAATCCTTAAAAACCCTTTAAAATTTTATAAAATCTTTAAAAAATCATAAAAATCTCTTGAATTCTCTTAAAATTCTTGGAAATTTCCAACAACAATTAAAATCCTTTAAAATTCCTAGAAACCTTTTGAAATCTCTTAAAATTCTAAGGAACATCCTAAAATTCCTAAAAACATTCTAAAATCTCTTAGAATTCCCCGAAATTAAAGACATTGAAAATTCCTTAAAATCCTTTAAAATTTCTGGAAACTCTTTGGAATTTCTTAAAATTCGCAGAAAAATCCTGAAATTCCTAGAAACTTTTTAAAATCTCTTAAAATTCCTTGAAATTCCACGAAGACATTTAAAATCCCTTAAACTCCCTTAAAACTTCTAAAAGCTCTTTGAAATCTATCAAAATTCTGAGAAACATCTTAAAATTCCTAGAAACCTTCTAAAATCTCTTAGAATTCCTCGAAATTAAAGACATTGAAAATTCCTTAAAATCCTTTAAAATTTCTAGAAACTCTTTGGAATCACTTAAAATTCTGAGAAACATCCTGAAGTTCTTAGAAACTTTTTAAAATCTTTAAAAATTCCTTGAAATTCTACAAAGACATTGAAAATTCCTCAAACTTTCTTAAAACTCCTAGAAAACCTTTGAAATCCATTAAAATTATTAGAAACCTCATAAAATTCTATAAAATCTTTAAAAATTCCACAAAATCTTTTAAAAATCATAAAAATCTCTTAAACTCTCTTAAAATTCTTTAAATTTTCAAACAACAATTAAAATCAATTAAAACCCTTTAAAATTCTTAAAAACTTTTTGAAGTCTCTTAGAATTCTTTAAAATTCTACGAAGACATTGAAAATTCTTTAAAATCCTTTAAAACTCCTAGAAGCTCTTTAGAATCTGTTAAAATTCTGAGAAACATCCTAAAATTCCTCAAAATTTTTAAAAATTTAAAATTCCTAGATATGTACTTTTTAAAATTCCTTGAAATTCCACGAAGACATATAAAATCCCTTAAACTCCCTTAAAAATTCTAAAAGCTCTTTAAAATCTATTAAAATTCTGAGAAGCATCTTACAATTCCTAAAAATTAAAAAAAGAAATCCTTTAAAATCCCTAGAAACCTTCAAAAATCTCTTACAATTCCTCAAAATTCTATGAAGACATTTAAAATTCCTTAAACTCTCTTAAAACTCCTTGAAAACTTTTGAAATCTCTTAAAATTTTACGAAAACCTTCAAAATTGCTTATTTGTTTAAATCTCTTAAAATTAAACCACCTAAAATTTTTAAAAATTTCCAAACATTCAAAATCCTTTAAAATCCCGTAGAATTCTTAAAAATCTCTCAAAATTGCTGGTAATTGCAAAAGGAATTACAGAGATTTCATTAAAATTAATTGGTCTATGTTTTCATCATTTACGTTAAATACAGTGATATTTTCTGTTCTTTCTGCTTTTAACAGCAACAAGGAGAGCTTTAGGAGTAAAAAGAAGAAAATTTAGTGTATCTTCGTAGTAATTATTGTTATATGCCTATAATATTGTTACATTATGTAGCGTAATTATTGTTATATGCCTATATCTGACGGTTCTCAGCACTCCTGCAAGTTTACGAGAAGATAAAACTTAAAATACTGCGAAGGATGAAAATAAAGTCCAAAATGGGAAGACGGAAGCTAAAATACAAAGTCCAATTTAGTCCAAAGAAAGTATAAGAACATGAGATGCAGTTTATTAAGATCTGCGAATCTAGAACTTGCAACCACACAATCAACTTAAAATTGATAAAAATTATAAACAAAACATAACTTTTCTAAAACACAACTTTCTTCTAAAAACGTCTACATGATGTCCTTCTAAAAATAACTGCACGATGTCCTTATTGGTCCATTAAACCCTTTCTCCACAATTACCCATTTTCCAAGTTTCTCTGACAGAGTAAAAATATTATCAGATCTTCCTATCTAATCTAGCTCCGAGCTAGAAATCTCGAACAACTGTTCTATAAGGTCCCGCAATTTCATTGTGACAAGTTCCAGTGTTCAGTTTCCGACAACATTTTCGTTCCTTGCTCAATTTGTGGAAGTAGCGGAAAACAAGAGTTTACCGCTGCCGGCTTGGTTTCACAGTGAACCAGGTCTGTAACGCGTTTACCGTCTAGCGATGATCGTTAGGTTTGTAGAAGTGTGTCTCGATTTGCGGCCCGTCCTTTCCTTCTTCCCCCACGTGAGGAATACGGGACGATGCAAAACCATACGCCAACGCTTTGCCGTTCTGCTCCAGGTACCAAGTGTCTACTGACGTCTCCCTTCGAAAACGGCCAGTTTCCGCGTGGACACCACTTGGCCAAGTTCGTAACTGGTTCCTATAAAGTGATACATTTAACGTGCACACAACATGCGGATGTCGTGCTTCGCGATTGTTCTTTTCGTTGTTTTAGGTGAGTAAACGTTTCAATTATCAAAGACAATTATCATCTCCTTAATTAATATTCCCTAAGGTTCTACATCCCTTGTGCCCTCATAATTGACATCGTTCCTAGAAAAGTGAGTCTCTGGATACACTATACACAAGTGACAATGTGAGAGTGAGAAATGTTTGAGAAATGAGTGAAAGTTTGGGAAAGAATTAAACAAATTGGAAACATCCCATGAGGATCAGGTACAAGCAAATGAAGCGGAAGAATATTAGGACTCAGAATCTGCGAGTGCAAACGTATTCGAGAATGTCGCCTCGGATAGCAAACCCAATCCAGATGACCATAGTTGACTCTCAACCACGAGTCACGAGAAGAGAACACCAGGGGAAATCAAGCGTCCTCTGCTTTTATTTGCATAAAATGATGGGACCAGCGCATCACGTGCGGCTATTTCAGGTCCTTGGTGTCTCCTGCTTTTTCACACCTGGTTATTCCAGGAATAAAAACTTATTATGACACCAGTTGCATCGAAACTCAGTGAGAAGAATGCACAATTCGAATTTCAGCCAAACGAGATCGTTTTCCACACCTTGTGAAGTTTTCCATACCTTGTGAAGATGCTCAATTAAAATCTCAATGGAATTATGAAAGGAATTTACAGTTAATTAGCAATGTTAGCATAATTTCGTGATAATGAAGAGCAATCATTTACCAAGTTAGAGTCATAACAGAAGCACTCTTGATTTCTTTATGGAAATGTTGATTAAATTATGACGGAGAAATGTACAAGATGGGAAACGCCTCCTTTCGGCACGGAATCCGCCGACACGTGATGAACAACTTTAGAAACGTGATGCTATAAACGAGACATAAAGCACGATTCCTTAACTCTTGGTTCGGTATAGAAGCTGATGTAGACTTTCCTCCGAAAGCTCTTTCCATCGTTTACCCTCATTGAGAGCTCCTCGTGAAACTTTGACGTGACGAGTCTTCGATGCTTCTAAATCTTTTCTTTTCGCGAAAAGAAAATTCTCTCGAAACAACAGACTTCATCCAATAGAAGATACAACTATTTTTACTACCCTAACTTCTAGCGATCCTTTTTTGGCGATCATGAATTGTCAAAGACTACTTTTAACGAATTATTAAAAATTGTAACCAGTCAATTTAAATCCAGAAAGTAAAATCTTTCTAAAGAACCTAATAGAAGATTTTCCGATAAGAATTTCGCATCTGAACTGTGTCAGTTAAACGTTTAATTACAATTCTTCTTTCAGCGTTTTCCACAATCCTGAAAAGGTTAATTAATCACACCCCTTCAGTAAGAGAATTTTCCTCATTATTTCGATTTTCTTTCTCACATCTAGAACAAATCTCTTTCTCCCTTCTATACCTTATAAAACCTGATTCTGAAGTAAAAAGATCCTATATAAGAAATATATAATAAAAGACCTTCCATATGTTTTCACGTAATATGCCTACCACGCGAAGCTCTTGAAAACTCTTTTCATTGCTAACTTCGGTACAGCTTCACTGTGCGTTCATGTGGATTTATGCAAGGAATCCCTTTTGCGAATTCCTCCCGCAATGGCTTGCACATATTTTTATAAAAAAATAAAAAAATAAAAAAAAACGAATAATAAAAAAATTGACCGCCGAGCTCGGCGCTAATACGGTTTTTTTCTCTGTGGACACGGTGGTGGAGTTGCAAACAGGTAGGCGAACGCTATCTACGATTGATGCACGCCACAAAGGTCTGTTCACACGGAGATTGTTCGTCACATTCTAACCACGTCCAACACCTGTACCTCAACCCCCAACCCCGAATCCCCTCACCCCTATTCTATCTCTTCAATACCGGCCCAGGGCAACTCACGCAATTCTCAATGCATACGGCAGCATCCGTGCAGAGTATGGTATATCAACCAGTATACTACCTACCTGATCACCATAAAAATTTATAGACCCTCGTTGGCGACCGTAAATTGTATTATCGAAGCGCATATTCCATCGCGTCCGCATCCCCTCAGTCCGAACCCTCTTTTGAACAGCAAGCCCCTGCCCTCGAACGGGTAGGGTTTTAAAATCAACCCCCACTCTCTGATCAGAGCAATAATCTCGACGGAATGAGAACAGCGAGAGGAGAGCCAAGAGGGATTGAATATTTTCTAAAGTAAATCAGATGAATGTTCGTTCTCGGTATTTTATGTTTTTGTAACAAGTAAAAGAAATACGTTCTCATTGATGATGAGAAGGTCAAAGAGTACTTAATCCCTAACTCGGGGGAATACTGATACCATTCATTTCATTACACGAAAGGATCAGTTAATGGTTGAGCAATGATCGCGGAGGAGGATTAGTTTGGAGATAAAATGGATTATCATTTAATTCACAAGCTAATCAACATGCGCGCGATTATTTTGTTTTCAAGGGATTTTAAGTGATAAATAAGGAATTTATAGAGATTTTAAGTGATTTTAGGGAATTTAAAAAGATTTCCAGAGATTTTTGGTAATTTTAGGGAGTTTAAAGCGATTTCAATATATTTCAAGTGGTTGTAAAGACTTTTTAAAGAATCTTATAAGAATTTGGAAGAATTTCAAGATTTTCAAGAACTTTCACAAGATATAAAAAATTTTAAAACATTTTAAAAGATTTCAAGAGATTTTAGGGAATTTGAAAGGATTTTAAGTAAGTTTAGGCAATTTAAGGGGATTTAAAGTGATTTTACAAGTTTTAAAAGATATCAAGATTTTTAAAAGGATTTCAAGGGATTTTAAAAGATTTCAAAAATGTCAAGATTTTTTACAGGATTTATAAAGATTTTCAACGATTTAAAGAAGTTTCAAGTGATTTAAAAGGATTATAAAAAAATTTACGGATTTTAGGTAATTTAAGAAGATTTCAAGGGATTTTAAAAGATTTCAATCATTTAAAAAAATTTCAAAAGATTATTATATAAACGCCACTTTTTTGGGCACCAGTAAAAATTTTTGGGCTCCTTTACATTTTTCAAAAAATCGATTTTGCTGTGGAGCTGCTAGCTTACATTAAGCTAGTACCTTCAACGTCTTAAATCGCAAAATAAAAAAAATCAATTGCACCATAATTTTAAGCTTTTTTTGGGCTCTCGAATTCAGAAAATAAAAACTCTCCGAAACAACCCTTAAGTTCCAAAATCAATCCGAATTACAGGAGTTCAATTTTCCGAACAGTATTTATTTATTTCCACACAGTATTTATGGGCTTTTTTTTGGGCTCCTTAATTCTAAAAACATAAACACTCCAAAAACAACCCTTAAGTTTCAAAATCAATCCCAATTACACATATGTAATTTTTAAAAAATTGAAGCACACAATAATTTCGAGCTTTTTTGGGCTCTTGAATACCTAAACGAAAGTTATCAAAAAACAACCCCTACCTATCAAAAAGCTACCGTTACAAAAAAATTCTAATATTTTTAAAAATAAACAACACTATTTTATTCAGTTTTACTCGAGTACTACGCATATCCCAAAATTAACTTTTGAATTCCATCCCTTCATGACAAGAACTACCCCCTTGATGCCATAGAAATACGATTTCGCTGACAAATAATCTTTTTCAACTTTTCACAAATACAAAAGGATCTATGATTTTTGGGCTCAATTGCCATAAAAGCAAAGGTTATTTTTCAGCAAAATCATATCTCTGTGACAAAAGGGGGGGTTATTTTTGGCATTAAGGGATGAAGCCCAAAAGTTCATTTTGGGATTTTCGTAGTACCCGAGTAAAACTGAATAAAATAGTGTTGTTTATGTTTAAAAATATTAAAATTTTTTGTAAGGGTAGATTTTTGATAGGTAGGGGTTGTTTTTTGATAACTTTCGTTTAGGGTATTCAAGAACCCAAAAAAAGCTCGAAATTACTGTATGCTTCAATTTTTTAAGAATTACATTTCTGTAATTGGGGTTGATTTTGAAAATTAAGGGTTGTTTTTGAAGTGTTTATTTTTTCAGAATTAAGGAGCCCAAAAAAAGCCCAAAAATACTGTGTGCTTCAATGTTTGGAAAATTGAACTCCTGTAATTCGGGTTGATTTTGGAACTTAAGGGTTGTTTTTGGGGAGTTTTTATTTTCAGAATTCGAGAGCCCAAAAAAAGCCCAAAATTATGGTGGAAGTGATTTTTTTTTATTTTACGATTTAAGACGTTGGAGGTGCTAGCTTAATGTAAGCTAGCACCTCCACAGCAAAATCGATTTTTTGAAAAATGTAAATGAGCCCAAAAATTTTTATTGGTGCCCAAAAAAAACCCAAAATTATGAGATATTTGAAACAGCTAAATTCGATTGTGGAGGTGCTAGCTTAATGGTACATCATAATTATTATAGAGTAATTATATAACATTGCAAGGTGCAAGATGAGAATATGAAAGCAGGAAATGTTAATATATCATATTACTTTTCCGCTTTCTTTTCATCTCACATATTATATTTTGCATGAAGACGGTTTTAGACTCATTGAATGTTTTTTTCCGTTTTCTGAATTTCTCCGGTCTTGAAGAAAATAATTTTGCAACCCCGTGCCCGACGATTCAATATAATGTCCCATATCTCATATAACCAAGCTGCATGAGTGACCAGCCGTGGCCAACACGCCCAGAATTCAGAAAAGCATATTTTGGATGAAGGGTATCGCGAGTCATAAAGCCGTAATCACCGAGCCGAGACTGCCGGGGTCGAAGAGGGGGCGGCGAGGAGCTGCATCGAGGTAGTAGAATCGACATAGGATGCGAGTTGCCAGGAGAAATGGGAAAATATCCTATAGTCGAGAGGGGCAAATTCATAACTTTGTATCGTCGCAAATTTTACTGCGTACCATAAAATGCGATAGATCCGACGTGTACTGGTTCCGGTTATGTGCGACAAACCAACCAATCACTCGCGTAATTTCGGAGGTGATAAAAGAAATTCGCAAAATAGCGGTGGAAGATGAAAATTGTTTACGAATGGAAATGAAAGAAAACGAGAAAAGAACGCGGAAGTCTTGTTGCAAACCACATTCAATTGAGGGTAGTCGTATAAAGTGAAAGAATCGAAATTCATATTTGCAATATTCAGTTGAAAGAAGAAAAACAAACTGATGGCGCAAAAAAATTTCACGAAAACCTTCGAAATCCCTTAAAATTCGTTAAGATTCCTTCAAATTTCCAGAAACCTCTTAAAATCTCTTGAAAATCCACAAAAACGATTAAAATCATGAATCTCTTGAAATCCAAGTTAAAATTTGCAAAAATCTTTAAAAATTCCTAAAAATCTCTTAGAATTTAACATTTAAAATCTCTTAAAATATTTAGAAATCTTATCAGATTCCATGAAATCCTTCAAAATTCTACAAAACATTTTAAAAATTAGAAAAATCTCATAAAATCCTTTAACATTTTACGACAACCTTCAAAATCCTTTTAAATTCTACAAATATACATAATCAAATACATACTACATAATCTTTTAAAAATCAGAAAATCCCTTCAAACTATTAAAAATCTCATAAAATTTCACAAAATTCTTAAAAATCCCATAAAATATTTTTTAAATTATTAAAATCTCTTGCATTCTTTTAAAATTCTCAGAAACTTCTTGAAACTTAGGATAAAATTTAAAGACTATTTACATCGTTTAAAATTCATTAAAATTATTAGAAATTTCATTAAATTCCACAAAATCTTTAAAGAATTTTAAAAATCTTTTGAATTCTCTTAAAAATCCTCGAAATTTCACGAAAACATTAAAAATCGCTTAAAATTCGTTGAAATCTCTTAATGTTCTTAGAAACCTCATAAAATCTTCCTCATTTCAAAACATTTAAAATCCTTTAAAATTCCTTACATTTAAAAAATCTCTTAAAATTTCATGAATTCCGTTCAAATTCCGCGAAATATCCTGAAATACTTTAAAATTCCATGAAATCTTTTACAAACCTTAAAAATCTTTAGATTTAAATTGTCAAAATCCATTGAAATTCCTAGAAACTTTTAGAAACTCTCTAAAAAAGATGATATAACGAAATGTCTCTAAAATCTCGCATACATTTTATTATTGTTTACATTGTTGATGCAAACCTGATTGGCTTTTAAATGATTTGAAGTTGTAGGAAGAAAAAAAAACCAAATTAATCGCATCACGCGTGTTTTTTTGCCATCGTCCTTTAAAATTTCACGAAAACCTTCGTGAAATCTCTTAAAATTTCACGAAGACCTTCGAAATCGCTTAAAATTCGTGAAAATCTCTTAAAATTTCCAGAAACTTCTGGAAATTCTTTCAAATTCTATGACAACAATTAAAATTCCTTTTATATCCTTTAAAATCCATTAAAAGTATTAGAAATTTCATCAAATTCCATCAAATCCTTAACAATTTTACAAAATCTTTTAAAGATCAGAAAAATCTTTTGATATCACTTAAAATTATTAGAAATCTCATAAAATTCCATAAAATTCCTTGGAATTCCAGGATAACTTTTAAAATTCCTTAAAACCCCATAAAACTCTTACAAACCTTTTGAGATTCCTTAAAATTTCACAAAAACCTTAGAAATCGCTTAAATTCGTTGAAATTTTTTAAAATTCTTAAAAACCTCTTAAAATTCCTCAAAATTTCAAAAAATTTAGAATCCCTTAAAATCCCTTAGAAGTCTCTTAAAATTTCATGAATTCCTTTAAAATGTCACGAAATATCCCAAAATCTCTTCAAATTCTACTAAATCTTTTTAAAATCCTAAAAATCTTTTGAATTTCGTAAAAATCATCAAATTCCCTTAAAATTCGTAAAAACCTCTTGAAATTCCTCTCTAAAAAAGTGGTTCATCTCTAAAAATGTTTCGAAAATCTCGCATACATTATAATTTCAAATCTGATTGGTTTTGGAATGACTTGAAGTTGTAGGCAGAAAAAGAAAATAATCGCGCGTTGTAGCGCGCATTTTGGCTTGCTAATGTTAGAAAAAAAAAACATATACAACCAAAAATTTTGTTGTCCGAACCACACCTTTTTTGCAGTGATGGAAAAATCGGCTGTTCGTTGATTTTGTTCTAAACTTTGAGTGCAAAATCAATGGTAAATTTTTGCCTTGAGCGAAATAAATTCGTAGGAAGACCTGGATGATCATTTTGCATCAGAATATTTCAAAAAGTTTAAACTTGTTTCTGAAAATTCATGTCTAATAGTCGCTTTACGCTGGCGTACTATTAATAACAGGCGAACGTTTCGATTTGCGTTTCGTTCGCTCTAGCAAATAAAACCTGTGTTCACATGGTTGAAACGAGAGAGTTCGGTCGAATATTATTTGCTCGATCTGCTTTACTCTCTGTGTGAGCCATGATATGCCTTTGCCATTTTTTCACGCGGATGTATATTGCGGTTTTTGCAGAGGAATTTGCAATTTTTTTTTATTTATATTTTACCCTAAAGCAGATATGTTTGTTCCAAAAGGTAGAAACTGAAAAAAATTATAGTTTTAATAATTATAAATATTATGTTTCTCTGTAATTTATCGTTGGTTCATATATGAAAATTAATAGTTGGCCAGGCTTGACTTTCGAATTTGTCTTTTAATTAAAAAGAAGGTTGACTGAATGCAGTATTTGGAGAAAACGAGAACTGGAAAGCGATCTCTTTCTCGCAAACTTCTGTCCATTGCAACTTTCGAATTTTGTCTTTGGTACGTGTGTGATTCTTTCATTGATTGGTCCTACTCAAATGCTTTCTCACTTCAGCGTACTTAAGGTGTCTGGTCTATCGACATCGAGGTAACGAAAGTTAATTTCCAAATAATCTTTTATCAATCGTTTTTTATTACATAAATACTTGGCAGAATAAAAAAGTTTATACTACTTTTTATTTTATTATATTATAGTAGAATGCTATACGCGCAATAAAGTAAGCGCCTTTTTCAAATATTTCTGTTTATGATAATTTTCAGATATTTTATATGTTAAAATGTCTTAATCTTCAATAAGGTAAATGTCCCAGTTAAGGTCCACGTGAGAGTTACATCTGATTCCAAAGCAGAAAATCAAATGTTTATCAACTTCGATTTAATTTAAATCGTTACTGATGAAAGTAAAGGTATTATTTTTTAATTAAGAACTTTTGTTTTGTTAAAATAGCAAAATATTGCACCTCTCGAAATCCTTTAAGACGTCTTGATATCTTATATGAAGATTTTATATTAAGATTTGTATAAACTCTTTAAAATCCTTCAATTCTTTATAATTCTTTGAAAATTGTTTGAAATTCTTTAATATCATTTCAAATCCCTTGAAATACTTTAAAATATTTTAAAATTACGATTATAAGATACGATTTTAATATTTCACTATAGGTATTAATGGTGGTTGTGAGTCAATGCCAGTTTTTTAATTGTTTTTTCAAAGTAAAAAGAATCTAAGCTTCTGCGATTTGTTAAACTTCCGTTAAAGTTATTGGCACCCAAGGTCTTCTTCACCTGAACGGTGTGCGCTAACTTTCAAGTTTCTCAAAGCGTTTGAAAAGCAAGATCTTTCTTCGCTTAGAAAACTCTTTAGTCGCAGTATTAATTGATTTTATTTTTGTTTTTTTGTTGTTACAAACAACCTGCTTTTTTCCCTTTTGCATTCGAGAGCTAGAACTTGTTAAGTCTGCTACAATTATCTGATCAGCGTATCGTTTTCTTTTCGAGAAATGACACGTGTCCATTCTTGATTATCACTCTGCCATATTTAGTACGTACTTTAATGGAATTAGTGCAGATTGTATGTTCGCATACATATGATATTATGCAGACATGCAAAACAAACGTGTTTGCATATTGAATAATATGTGTCAGGTTCGCTGCCGTCCGAATGCATGTCCACCATCTGGTGACTCTCAAGCAAATGCTTACTCGCTTGCTTAATCCGAACTAATAGTGACACTTGTAAATTGTGTGGAGTAGAGTATTTGCGTTGAAATAGACGAGATTTCTTATTGACGTTCTGAAGACACCATTATTTAAATTTACAATTTCTCTCAATTGTTCTTTGTGACAAAATAAAACCACCGCTCGAGTGACATGCATTACTCTTTAATTATAAAAAATATTTGCACGAGAAAAGTTATTTCTCCAAATAAATCGAGTTCCATAAGCTTGAGTGAAATTATTATTATAAAATGTATAAATAATATGTATAAGTATATCAGTTGTGTGTGATAATCACACTCACATGTTGAGCTTTCCTCCATTTAATTATATATTCTCAATTTTAATACACCGATTGTTAAAGCTTAAAGCCCTATAATCATCCTGTACCGTTTATCGCATTCAGTGCATACCAAAGTGATAATTAGTGCAGTGCCCTGCAGATCACCAACATTAATTAATTCAAGTCAAATCCTGTCCCATAAATACAATCCCCTCGTTGTCGATGACAGACAGTTCAGTTTAGGCCTATATCAGAAATAAGCAGCTTATAATTCCTTTTTATATAGTTTATATTTCTTTTAGCTTGATGGAAATTGCTTGAATTGGAACTTGCTTGAATTACTTTCTTAAGAAAGTAATTTTTGTAGCATTACATTTTTCTGCGCGATTCGCCGCGACCGCAAAGAAATGTGTATATGGAAATCAATCCAGTAAACGGCCGTTGATTAAAAATTTCAATAGCGAACGAAAGTCAACTCGACGGAAATCGAGTTGACTTGTAGAGAGTACTTGTGTCATCAAGTAATTATGGCTATTGCGGAAATAAAATTTCCCGATTGACTTTGATCAGTTCACTGTGTGTAATTACAATTAGCAAACGTCTGGATCTAACTTTATTTCGTATCCATGATTCCTGTGATTTTCATTAAAGTTTAATTACATGATTAGCAACTTCAGCAACTAGTTTGGTTTGTAAAATAAGTCATTGCTGGGAGTTAAAGTTTAATCCATAAATAGTCTGCTTTCTAATAGAATTTTGGAATTAACATTCACCCCCCGCGTGTTACATTATACGTCCGTTTCCCTCACGTTAAAACACATGTTTTCCTTAGAACGACCACATTTCTTCATCGCAATTTGCTACACTTGTCTCGGTTTTGTATATCTTGTTATTCATTTTCTTGGTACTTTATATGCCCACGTACTTAATTTTCTTTTCATATTATACTTTTATCTACAGCATCTTACACATTTCACAAACAGCTCGTGCGCTTTCTTTAATTTCATTCTCGTTCTTGAATTTAATTAAGCAGCTTTTCAGCTTTTCGTAACTCGAATATTGATCTTTCACATTGATAATCTATTATTAGAATTATTTCAAGAAGAGCAACAAACTCCCTGCACTTCCTCACAATCAGAATCACCTATAGAATTTTGCGTGAGAGCTTACAATTTTTTTATTTATATACTGTATTTTGCTTTTATTCAATTTCTGATAATTGCACGGAAAAAAACTTCTATATGGTTCTAACAATCACAGAAATAGTAAAAATGTATGGTACAACTACAATTGGTGGTTGCCACAACCACAATTTTGACAGCCACAAACACAACTATTATGTGGCAACAACCACAACTATGTGGCAACTATTATGAAACAGTGACAACAACTATTTCATAGTTGCCAAAACCACATATGGTTGTGCCAACCACAATCATGATTATGATAATCACAAATTAGTAGTTGTACCATATGTTACTCAAGAACGTGTATATAAAGAAATTGATGAAATTTGGCACAGCTGTTCCAGCCTATAAAATCTTGATTCTATCAGAAGGGTGTAACAAAATATTTAAGGTAAAATACCCAATTAACGACACGTACCCGACTAACGACGATTTGAATTTCGTTTAATTAAAAAAAACATATATAATATTAAATATTGCAACATTTCACTCTAACATATTCTGCTATGAATATATTTTATGATGACGTGCGAATTTGTCGATATTTTCATTTTATTTAGACGTTTTCATTAATTCAAATTGAACTGCTCCGCTTCGATGCGCCATCGACGCCTGAATTTGCGCCCCCTTCTTACAAGTCTCGCGGGTTATATTGTGTTGTCACTAATTTTTCCGACGTGAATAAACGAACTTCATAAAAGGTAAGTTGACAAATGTTTATTAAAAATATCAATAAACCACGTAGTGTACCTACATGCAAAATCCATAAATTCAATAAAATTATGGAAAATCAAAGCGTCGTTAATAGGTTACATGCAGAGGTATAAAAAAAGCGTCATATTATCAACAATTACATAGATAGAATTTCGTAGCCACCGTTTTTTGATGCCGAAATGATAGAACTTTACATAGGAGAAAACATTCCGAAGTAAACAATTTTTCAAATCTTTCAATTTACGTTTTTTCTGTAGAGTGATCGTAAAAGTGTCGTTAATTGGGTATTTTACCTTAATTTTATAAGTTTTATGGACTTTCATAATTTTAGTAAAATTTATTTTTCGACTATAACTTCTTAAATAATTAAAATTTAAAGCTGATGTACGGGAAGTAAATGTTCCTTGTATTGAGACGAATCAATTGATCTATATGATTAATGCATTTCATTGAAAAGTAAGGAATTTATGTTTATTTATAATTTTTAAAAATTATAAGAGTGAGAAGAAAGTTTAAAGAAGCCCCCCCCCCCCTCTTTAAACTTTCTTCTCACTCTTATAATTTTCCTTGCAACCCCCCCCCCGGGTTGCAAGGAAAATGGTAGAAAGAGGGGAAGAGGGGGAATAATTTTGTGCAATATGAAAAATTATTATTTGCCTTAAATAAATATTGTTAAATAAAAAAAATATATTTATTACTTAGTACTTCCTCAATGAGGAAGCAAATTATATTTGCTTCGATAGCGATCATTGAGTGAGCACAAAAGTTGAAACAACTTCACAGCTAGTTTCTGTGTTGTCACAACCAAAGAAGTTTTTTCCATATGGTGTCGTAGAACCTTCAAGTAGTAATTGACGTGAGATAGTTTTATGAAATTAACCTTCGCTCGTAGAAATCGAACACGAGGAAGATCGGTCTTAGCAAATGTAACCGAATTCGGATGATAATGTCCCGCGGACAGGTAGGTGGATGTGGTTACCCTGACGTTGATAGGTTGTGCTCTGCACGTTGTTTTGTGGGAGGAAGAGAGTGTGACAAGAGAGAGTAGAACAGGATGCGCGGGATAAGAGAAAAAGGGACGGATGAGTGAAACAGAGGTTGAATTTAGAGGGGAGGACTGTAAAGTGGTAACCACAGTTACTCGGTATGGGAGCTATCGAGAACAGATTGCAACTCTCCAGCTCTCCACCACCAGAAACCCCTTTTGGTTTCGTCCCATCCGACCTTCCACCCCTAATTCTCATCAAAATCCCTCTCTTTTGCCTACCCCTTATCCAGTCGCATGCCTGACACCGCCGTCTGTTGCACTCTGGCCGCGAAACGACCCTGCTTACCTCGTGTCTACAAAACACCTTACAACCCCCTTTCCAGTCCAACTCCTATTAACAGGTGTTAGCTTGACTTAGCAATTGACAAGGGAATCGAACGGACCCGTTCTGGACACTTTCAAACAATTCACAAACATTAATTGAAAACTTTCTCTAATTCTTTAATTTATAATTATTATTGTTAATAGCAATATTACACGCATGCATTGGAGAATTGATAATAATCAAATACAAAAAGATACAAAATTATATGATTCTTATTCGAAATTTAATACACGGAAAAAATTTTGTGGTTGTGACAACTATAGAAATAGTAAAATATGGTACAACTACTAATTTGTGGTTGCCATGATTTTCATTGACAGAACCATATGTGGTTGTGGTAACTGATTAATAATAGTTGCCACATGGTTATGGTTGTGGTTGTAGCAACCAGAAATTGTAGAGTACCATATTTTACTATTTTTGTGATTGTCACAACCATAGCAGTTTTTTTCATGCAATTAGGCCCTTCAAATAAACATTTTTTTCATTTTTAAGGAAAGTACATTTGATTAAATAAATTTTTGAACATTTTTTTCAGAAGTTGTAAGGGATATAACGATATTTTATAGGATTTTAAGTTATTTGAAAGAATAAGTGAATTTACGTTAGTTAAAGGAATTTCACAAGTTTTATAGAAAATAAATGGGATTTTATAAAATTTTAAGGGATTTCACGGAATTTTCAGATTGTAAGTAATTTTGCGAAATTTATTTGGATATTCTGGAATTTTAATGGTTTTAACGAGATTTCAATGGTTTTTGAAGAATTTTACGACATTTTTTGGAATTTTACGAAAACATTTTACAATTTCGCAATGTTTTGTGGGACTTTAAGCAATTTTAACAATTTTTAAGAGATATAAGAGTATTTTATGGGATATTAAGTATTTTGAAGAACTTTTTAATATTTGAAGGGATATCTGTAGATTTCATGGGATTTTAAATACTTGTAAAATTTTTTATAATATTTTATGGTAATATTAAGTTATTTTAAGAACTTAAGGTATTTCAAGGGATTTTACGATTGTAAATTGATTGGATTGTCAGGAATTTTAAGGGATTCCATAACATTTCAAGGTATATTAAGTTATTTTAAGAACGTAAGGGATTTCATGAGATTTCATGGGATTTTGTGTAATTTTAAGTAATTTTAAAGAATAGCAAATGATTTCCTGAAACTTAAAGAAATTTAATAAAATTTCATAGGATTTTAAGTAATTTTAAGGGATATAACGATAGGTTCTGGAATTTTAAGGAATTTAAAAAAATATCAAGGTATATCAAGTAATTTTACGAAATTTAAAGGAATTTCGCCATATTTTGAAGGATGTTAAATAGATTTTAAAATATTGTATGGGATAATAAGTAATTTTAAAGATTTTGAAGGGATTCAAGGAATTTTACGGAATTTCATGGAATTTTAAATACTTGTAAGATATTTTACGATATTTTATGGGATATTAAGTAATTTTAAGGACTTTTAAGGGATTTTACGAGATTTCATTGGATTGTCACAAATTTAAGGGATTTCATGACACTCTAAGAGATTTTGAGTTATTTTAAGAGATTTGAACATATTAATGTAGAATTTTATGTAATTTTAAAAGATTTTACGATTTTTTATGGGACATTAAGTAACTTTGAAGACTTTGGGGGGATTCAAAGGATTTTACAATTTTTCAGTAGATTTTTAGGAATTTTAAGAGGTTTAGTGAGACTTCATACGTTGAAAAACGTGATAACACAGAAAAGAACTCTATGGTTATAACAATCTCAGAAATAGTAAAATATGGTACAACTACTAGTTTATAGTTGCCACAACCACGATTTTGATTGACAACCACTTATGATTGTGGCAAATATTATTAAATATTATTAAATATTATTAAATAGTATTAAATAGTATTAAATAGTACTATTTAATAATAATTTTCGCATACTTGTGGTTTTTGCAAAAAAAAAAGTTGTGGTTGTGGCAACTATAATTATGTGGCAACCAAAAATTGCAGCTATACCATATTTTACTATTTCTGTAGTTGTTACAACCATTGCAGTTTTTTTCTGTGATAAGAATTAATTTACAAATTAATCGAAGTACTTAAGGGTTGTCCATAAACTACATTATCAATTTAGGGAGGGGGGAGTTGCAACAAACCCACAGTTTGTAACAAGGAGGTCAAAAAGCTTGAGGTCAAAATCAAAACCACAATTGTCAACAAGGGCGGGGGGTGAGGGGGTGGGGTAAATGACCCAAAGTTGATAACGAAGTTTATGGACGATCCCTTAAGATGATTTAATGTCCCCACACGAGCGAAGGTTTATACTGAATAATACCGACTTTGAGGATCGCTTTGTTCGGAAGAGAATTAGAAAGCTGTGCACGTTCTGCGTACATCCCCTTGCAATTCCGGAAAACTAGGAAAAGTAGTGGACACACATACATAAACTAGTGTAGACGAACAATTCGATCCGGATTGCAGCAGCAATTAAGTTTTACGGTCGCGCAACGGGGACCTGTTTCGAACGCGTCGATGGTCTCTCGTAAACTCCAAGTCGCCGGAGGCAGTTCAACCCTTTTCCCAGGATGACGAGCTAGGACAGGAGCAGTGGCTCTAATCTTCTCGTCGGAACGTGTTTCAGCTCAAGATCGCCTCGGCGGTTCCACTCAATTTTCCATTTATCGCTGGCGAATACCACCCACTACGAACCGCCACCTCCAACCAATTCTTTTGAAATTTTTTTGTTCTTTACTTTTAATGAGTTTCATTACCCTTCATTATCACTGGTCCAAAACTATCTTGAATAAAAGAAGTTTTATAAAGATTGCAGCGAGGTATAGGGAAATCTAATAAAGAAGTTCTGAACTATTGTCGAAGGTACTCTACACCAACCGTAAAATGGAAAACTACAGTAAATTCCTGTTAACATTGAATTAATTCAATAATAACAATATTAACAGTCGAATTCCTGTTGATATTTCTAATCTCTGTCTCTAACTGAACCTTTTTTTGTACTTCTTCATGAACGTTTAAAGCGCAATCAAATTCTTTGGATAAAAAGTGGTAGAGCAAAAGGAGAGAGTATATAGATGTGAGTCTGATTACACCGTAGGCTTGACGGGAAGGAATTAATTATGCATACCTAATGGGAACAGCAGCTGGCCCGTAGCCACGCTTACCTGTTGCTCCAAATCGTTTGTGTGTGCAAGAGTACGTCGACGTTAAAGAAGTCCTTCCCAGGGGAAGAGGCTGGATGCGGTGTAGAAGGACGGATAGACGTAGTGAAATTCGTCGGTGGAGAAAGAGAGGTCGAGATGGGAAGAAAAACGATAGAGCCTCCAGCAAGACGCGGCAACTTAAAGATTCCCAAGAGGCAAGTGAAGAGGAACTCCTGATGCGATGTAAGATGTTATACACGGTACCTGACCAAAGAAGCTTCCTTAAATCAACTTAAGAGATTTTCTCGAGTCTATTGAAGGAGTTTACTCAAATTTAGATTAAACAGCATTCAGTCAAACTCAATTATCATGTGTAAAGAACCTATTTTAATCGGATAAAATACATTAGTAGTTGGAAAATAAACTTTCTTTTTGTTATAAATTATTGATTAGCGGGGAAAATTAATAATATTTAAATACAGAAAAAATACAATATTACTTGATTTCAATTTGAAGTTCAACAGTTTTAGAATCTTAAAAGCTTAAAATAAACAATTTTTTTTTGCAATTTTAAGACAAATTCTGATGACATCAAATTTTGAAAAATTTTCGGTAATTTAATGAGATTTTTCGAAATTTATTGAGATTTTAGAGGTATCGAGGAATTTTGTGAAATTTCTAAGTATTTCAAGAAAATCAACGGTATTTTAAAGTATTTAACAATATTTTGAAGCATGTTAAGTAATTTTAAGGAATGTTAAAGTAATGCTTGAATATTTGAAGGAATGTTGAAGTAATGTTAAGGAATTTCAATGGATTTTATGAGATTTCGATCAGTTTAAGGGATTATACGAAAGTTATTGGGGTTTTACGGAATTTTAAAGAATTTCAAGGGACATTAATAATTATGATACTATTTACATTTACAGTTATGATTAATGAATTTTTAATTATTATTAAAACGCCAACATGACTTCCACTGTCACTTAGTGATAGAAAGTTAGAAACCCAATCTCTAAAACAAAATAAGTAGAAATAAAAGTATAACTGCGAACCAATTTCATATTACGAACGGAATGAATGGTTGCGAACACTTTACGATATTATTATATAATATAGTATCTTGAATGCGTGTAATTACATATTTTCATTTTTTATTAGGAAAATTTATGAGACTGAAGTTTGCAACGTTTAGATAAACGAAAATAAAAGCATTTTTTTCCAAAACATACAAGATCCAAAATTTTCTAGTGGAAGGTAGTTGTACGCAAACCAATACTATACTCATCTAAGTTTCACCCCCCCCCCCCCCGTGTAATTTTAAATCACCCTACTTCATCCTTTAAAATTAAAAAAATTCACAACAATTACCTTAATTCGTTGGGTTAAAATTTTATAGCTGATAATAGGCCTTCTCAGGGCTAGAAGACACCCCTAAAAATTTCATCTCCCTTATTCATTTGGAACTTAGCCCATATCATCTCTTAGACCTAAAAAATTCACCAAAAATTCTCTAATTCATGGGGTCAAAATTTAATTGTTGATAATCAGTCTTCTCAACGCTAAAAGACGTCCCAAAAAGTTTCATCCCTTCAACTTATTTGGGACTCACCTCATATCATCCCTTAGAACTAAAAAAATTCACCAAAAATTCTCTAATTTGCGGAATCAAAATTTTATTGTTGATAATAAGTCTTTTCAATGCTAAAAAACATCCCAAGAAGCTTCATCCCTTCAGCTCATTTGGAACTCACCGCTATGTCATCCCTTAAACCAAAAAGTTTTTGGTGAATATGGAATGAGTTCCCAATGAACTAGAGGAGTGAAACTTCTTTAAGTGCATTTTAACATTGAGAAGTCTTATTATTAACAATAAAATTCTGACCCCTCGAATAAGGAAGTTTTTGGTGAATTTCTTCGGACTAAGGGATGATATGGGGTGAGTTCCAAATTAGCTAGAGGGATAAAGCTTTTTGGGGTATTTTCTAGCAATGAAAAGAATTATTATCAACAATTAAAAATTTTAACTCCATTAATTAGAATAAATTATAATTTTTTAGGTCTTAGGGATGATATGGGGTGATTTTCAAATAAATTAGAAAGATGAAAGTTTTTAGAATGTCTTTTAGCATTGAGAAGACCTATTATCAGCAAAAAAAAAAAATTTAACCCATCGAATTAGGGTAATTTTGGTGAATTTTTTAATTTTAAGGGATGAAGTAGAGTGAGTTCCATATTCGCGGAGGGTGGGTGGTGGTGGTGACACTTTGTTAGGTCATTTCTTGGGTTGTATACATCTACTTTACATCAGAAAATTTTGGATTTTGTAAATTTTAAAAAAAGAGAATAATTTTTCATTCTCGTTTATTGTAAATGTTACAAACTGCAGTCTCATGGAAATTCTAAGTATATATCTCATCAATAGAATGTAATACAATATTCAAAGGGTTAAAAGTTGCATTATGAAATTGTAAAAACTGACAGATATATAAAAAGAATTCAATAATAAAGACTTCGATTAAAAAGTCACACAAAACAACCACAGGAGTTCAACAAGAAGATTATTCGATAGAGGATAAGGAGAATGAAGTTAGGAAAGAAAAGACGTAGTGATGAAAGAATGAAGGTTTGGTGGCGGAGAAGATTGGAGGTAGAGTAAGTGAAATTGAATTCGTTCGACGAGAAAGGAATGGACGGGTATCAGGAAAGAAAGAAATATTGAAGTCGCGTGCAAAATGGGGTATAAAGTTCTTCCTTCAAGAAGTGGATCTACTGTTTCGCGTTAACAATTCCTAGACTAAAAATCAAAATTCGAAATATCGAATTAATATACGTGAAAAGAAATGTCGATATTTAAGGTACTTATTACAATAATTCATTTAAAAAATTATTCTTCCTAATACTATAAATAATAAATCATTTCTACTAAAACTTCAATTACTTAGCAACAGCTTCAGAAGCAACTATATACCTATTGAATTTGGATTCGCTTGATGGAATAGGTTTGAGTGTTAATCCATTAAAACGTATGTTTAGGTAGCATTTGATCTTTACAAAACTTTGTCCAACAGAACTTGGAGTCGTAATAAACTTAATAGGATGAGTTGACGTTCGATCATTTTCGTCGATGTTCCTGAGCAATATAATCGTCGAATTTCTGATTGAAATTGACTTAATTAGTTAATTCATTCTCTTTTCTTAATAAATTCATCTTCAATAAGCATTACTTCTAGAGTGCTGTTAAAATATAAATATAAATAATTATTATCATAAAAGCTTCACCCAGAAACATGCTTCTACAAGAATGTCAATAAAGTCTGAAAGATAACTCTGTAAAAGAAGATTAGGAGATATGGGTTTCAGCTTCGGAGCGTGAAAAGAACTGCAACATAATCATCAAAAGTGACAAAAATAATCATCATAATAAGTAACAAAGGGCAATATTTTTCGCCGAGAGTAGAGAAGGAACGAAATGAATAAATCAGAATGGAAGCACTCGAAATGATGGAGTAAAAGGTGAAAAGCTCTTCCATCTGAAGAAGTATTCAAATTAGCGAAAGTTGTCATGACATTTTCTAAATAGTAACAACCAGGAAGAGTGCGAATTGCAAATGAAGAGCGCAAATGGCGCTGGGAAGTGGAGGTAAAAAAAGGAAAAACTGCAGAAAGGAGCAGCCAAGGAAAGAAGATATTGCTGCTGTCGCCGGGAGTCAGAGAAAATCAGACGATGCGAATAATTGAAATTTTCCACTGCGAGAACTTAACTTCTATCGATGGTGTGCACAGGCCAAACTCGACGTTTTAATGCCCCGTCATATTCGAGAAAAGTTGAAGGTGTTAGGACACAAATTCCACAAATCATTTCAAACCTGCTACAACAAACCGGAAGAAAAATCCTAGCTACACTTATATTGATTCGATCAATATTAGAAGTTACTGGATTGGATTTGATGCCAAAAACAGATGTCCAGGAAGTTTACAACGCCAACTTTAAAATTTGAAAATGAAACATTTTTAAATTCACCTATCTATAAATTGTTTAAAACAAAAAAATAAAATAAAAATATATTCCTCGAAATTATATCTGGTTTTTCAGCGATAAAGCTATTATTAGAGAGTACGTAAGTACCTCGTAAGAAACTAACTAGATTCCTTCTAGATTTCCTAGTCACTAGTCAGTTCCTCACTCGAAGCAGCGTTACATTCCTCACTAGTAACTGACAAGTTTCCTAGTTGGGTGCTAACCAGACGTAGGGAAAAATTGACTAGAAACTTGCATAAAACTATTAGGACCAATTTCTACTAGGATTGTTTTCGGATGTAGTAAATCAAGAGGAGGAAATAATAAATAATGACAGAAATAATAAAGGAATGGGTATGCGCTGAGTGAGAGGTTCGGATGGGAGGCATTAATTAGCAGCCCCGATGGAAGTGTGGATATTAGTAATTGGCAGTCGGAGAGAAACCGCTGTGCTGGACTAGTTAATAGTTTATAACAGAAAACAGTGACGGGAGTTTGCATTCACGTAGATCGTAGAAGTGGAGGGAGGGTTGTAGGTGGTGATACAGGTACTGTAGGTTGTTATCAAAACTTCCAAAGTCGGACGGTTTCACCCCCAACCCGGGTCTCTTTCTCACTCTGTTTCTCTCCTTGTCTTTCTTGTTCTCTCGCTCTTCCACCCGACACAGGCAAACGCATTCAATTCGAGATGTTCGCGACTCAAAAGTTTGTCACAACTTGTACCTACACAACTCCTTGAACCTGGGATAAATATGGCCGCCAATGGTGACACACGACAATTCAATAAATCTCTAATTGCCCTAAAGAAAATAGGAGAGGATTTTCTTGGAATAGGTATTCCCTACCTGGAAAATGACGTCACTCTTTTCGCGATATGGAGAAGAGATTAATTAACTATACACCGTAGCTGAATAGCGAGATAATAATAATAATAATAATAATAGATAATAGCAAAGATAATTCTTTGAATTTACTAAAAAAATCATTATCGAATCATTTGGAAAATAAGGTATTTTCTAATTGGGCTGAAGTTTCAGATGTCTACTTAGACGAATTTTTTTCTTCTTCAAACATTTCGAAATATTTTAAACGATTTAAATACATTTTAAGTGATTTTAAGGATTTTCAATGGGTTTCAAATGAATTTAGGGGATTTTAAGAATTTTAAAGAGATTTCAAGACATTTAGGGGATTTCGTGGAGACCTTAGGATATTTTGAGTAATTTTAAGGAACTAAAAGGGATTTTAAAGAGACTTTAAAGGATTAAGAAATATTTGAAGTGCTTTTCAAGAATTTCAAGATATTTAAAGGGATTTTAGGAGAGTTCAAGCAATTTTAAGATATTTTTAAAAGAATTAATGGATAGGAATTTGAAGAAAGTTAGAAATTTAAAGATATTTTAATAAATTCCAAAGGATTTCGAAATACTTTAAACGATTTCAAAACATTTCAAGGGTTTGTAATAAATTTCAATAAATTCCAAAAGAGTTTAAGGATTTTCAATAGGTCTCAAAACTTTTAAAATAATTTGAAATGATTTTAAGATTTTTGAATACTATCCGTATTACTATCCGTAGGTTTGGACTGAACCCCCCCCCCCCAAAAAAAAAGGCTCAACGTAATTTATGCACAACCCCTTAATTCTTTAAAATCGTTTAAAATATATCAAAATTCCTTGGAGTTCATTAAAATCTCTTGAAATATCTTGAAATCTCTTCCAATTCCTTTAAATTTGTGAAAATCAGTGAATGTTCTTGAAATCTTGTGAAATCTCCAAAAAATATATTTTGATAACCCTGTTAAAACTTTTTAAAATCCCTTTTAAATCCTCAAAATCAATTAAAATCTCTTAACATCTTTTGAAATTCCCTAAAATCACTATAAATCTCTAAAAATCCCTTTAAATCCATTAAAATCACTTAAAATCTTTTGCAATCGTTTAAAAAACATTTAAAATAATGTAAAATGATTTTAAGATATTTAAATACATTTTACGTGATTTTATGGAATTTCAATGGATTTTAAATGAATTCAAGGGAGTTCAAGAATTTTCAAGAGATTTCAAGACTTTTAAAATGATTTCAAGAAATTTCAAGGAATTCAATTAATTCTAATGAAATCCTTTAAAATCCCTTGATTCCTTAAAATCGTTTAAAATATATCAAAACTCCTTGGAATTCATTAAAATTTCTTGAAATCTCTTCCAATTCCTTTAAATTTGCGAAAATCTGTGAAAGTTCTTGAAATCTTGTGAAATCTCTGAAAAAATCTTTTAATAACCACTTTAATACTTTTAAAAATCCCTTTAAATCCTCAAAATCAATCAAAATCTCTTAGTATCCTTTGAAATTCCCTAAAATTTAATAAATCTAAATTTAATAAAACAAATCTCTTGAAATCCCTTGAAATTCCTTAAAATCACTAAATTCCTTAAAATCTTTTGCAATCCTTTAAAGTCTCTTTAAAATTCTATGAAATCTCTCAAAATTCTGGGCAACGCTGGGTATAAATTTCCGCCAGTAAATAAATAAAAATCCTGTGTTTTGGAAACGTTTTTTTTTATATATTTTCATTCCAATAAATGTAAAAATAAAAAATCGCCAGACTGGACGTCTGAAACTTCAACCTAATTATTTATTTTCTAGATGATTGTACTTACAGAGTTCTCGGTGAAAATTTAGGAAATTTGGACTTACCTGCAACAAATAAAATGAAATTGAAAAATTAATAACAGAATCTAAAAATCTACATGTATATAAAATTAATTAAAATTATTAATTTATTAGATTAAAATATCTTCAAATTCCCTAAATAATTGGAAATATCCTAAAAACCTTTAAATTGTTTATAAAATCCCTTGAAATTCTTTAAAGTCGCTTGAAATCTTTTAAATTCCTATAAATCTCTAAATTTGAATCAGTGAAAAGTCACTGAAATTTTCAGTAGCTTAGTGATGATTATTGAAGAAAGTGACTTTTCACTGATTCTCAGTGGATTTTCACTGAATGAAATCTTGAAAAGAGAACCACAGAAAATCAGTAAACTTCCACTGATTCAATTTTAGAGAGAAGCATCGGTGAAATTTCTGCCAGTGGTGTATAAATTTAAGGGACTGATAAACAATTTCGTTGAATTTTTATGAATAATTTCGAGCTATGATTTAACAGCTTCTGCAATAGGTTTTTACATTTCAAAAGGTGCTAAAGTCAAGTTTAATATGCGCCACGTATTTAAATCACTTGCATAAAAGTAAATCCGCCGAGATTCAGGGAATCTGGAATCTCCTTTCAAATCAAATATAGTTTCGGCTTTAGAATCCGAAAAACCGTCAAGACCGAAGACGAAGATTATAAATGAAAAAGTTTGTAGAAACGTCTAAAAAAGAATAAAAATAAAAGAAAAAACATAATTTTAAATATACAGGCAGTATGGAATATTTAATACACATTGACTGAAGGAAAATCAGGAAAAATTGAACTCGTTTGAAAAAGGCCGCATTAGAGTGGTTGCTTTAGGATCGTAAAAGCGCTTCACACTTTCTCTAGTGCATATACTCATACTCATAAATAATATAGCAGCCGTTCGATGCAAATGTCGTGACTTGTATGAACATACCTGTTGACTATTGCATCCGGAAGTGAAACAAAATTAAAGCAAGCTGATCAATACTTCAGGCCGGAACTGTAGAACATATTCGAAGAAAAAGTTTCCCTACAAATTCACACTCATGAGTGTGAATTTGTACTTCACAAAAATAATATTTTCAACGAATGCTGAATAGTTCAAGAATATGTATAAATATTAAACGCGACCTTTACCATAAGAAAAAGACAAATTTGAATTTTAAAAAGGCTGCAACAGCTGTATGCTCAACGCAAATTGAATTGCGTACAAGTTCAACAAAAGCGAGAAGTGAATTTTAGTGACGAATAGAAAATTTGATACAAACTTCGAATTTATATCAGGATGTATTTCTGTAGAGAATTTCTGAGGAAAGCAACCAAACCATGAATCCAGTTACCTCTGCAGGGAAGCGGGATGATTACATTCTGCGAATCGTTGAGTTTTTTCTAGATAATTATATATCCTGGCGGTTTAGAAGTCTCTCTTTTTTCTGAGTACATCTTGAAATTTAGTATTTTCGACTTTACAAACTTTTAAAACTTTAAAAATGTTTAAAAGGGGATTTACTGATACCATTAAGAAGATTTTTGTTTGTTTGTCTATATTTCTCTACATCTAGTTACGTACCAGCGACAACAAGAGTCACATCATAAAACTAATTAAAGCAGTGTAGCGTGCTTAATGCGGCACAGAATTCTATAGAATTGCATGGAAAATACGTAAATCTAAGGAACAGGAACGATGCAATTTCGTACAAAGGCCCCAGTCTTGAAGGATAAAATGAACTAAAGTTACGAATTTGTCAAATGTTATTAATTAGATATGAAATTATCCTAGTAAGGAGTTGTTGCCCGTTTCCGACTTGTGTTGCAGACAAGAATGGCCACTGCGAGATATTCTGTCGCTCCGGCGATCTTTAATTATGTGTATTAATTAAGGCAAGAGCTGCGTTTATCAGATTTCTTTATCGACTCAACAATTCACACTCATTTAGATATCATAAATTTAGTGACGCTTTAAAAAAAAAAAAATATATATATATATATATATATATAATATATAAAATATTATTTAAAAATGCAAAATACACATTTCAATCATCCGTAAAAGAAACACACACATGTATATAATACATCAACCAATGAAAGCGCATTGCACAAGATTTTTGTGCGTCAAAGGTGGACTGGAGTTCATTTTCCAGAACCAGTGCAAAGAAATATTCGAGATGGTACAAACAAGACGAAAAAGTCCAATTAAAGCGTCATTCAGTAATTTTATCACATAATTAAAAACAACTTCTGTCAATAGATATCTCAATGTATATCTCTCGTTCCCTTTCTTCGCAAGTCTCTCATCAAAGTGGCAACAATTATGTTAAATGAACCAAAGAAGAACTCTCTGCTTGGAGGAGATAAAAGGCAACAAAAGATTCATCTCGTAGAAGAAGTGGAAACACTTTTGCAGACTCGCAAACTTGAGATATATAAAACGAAAAAAAGAATTCTTAATGTCGAGAAATTGTATATTACATCGAATGTTACTTTTATTTCATATTTCAATCTTTATCCTGAATTTCAGAATTTCGCTTCATTATCTATTGGTAACAAAATTTTCAGTCAGGGTGGCCACATGTCAGGGAAGTCAGGGAAGTCAAGGAAATGTCAGGGAAAATAGAAATTGACATTTATGCTAACTATGTTATCTTTGTTATATCACATATATAACTTTTATATTTTATTTAACAAATTTTAGAAACTATCCAAGGATTTCGAAGAATTATAAATAATTTCTAAGTATTCTTTGAGATTCCCTAGGTTTCTAGGAATTTAAAGTTAGTATAAAAGATTTGTATAATATTTATAAGATTTAGTTGAATTTTAAAAGGACTTCATGAAATTTTAAGAGATTTTTAAGAAAGTTCAGGGAATTCAAAAAATTTTAAGGAATTTTAAAGTTCTTTGAAAAATTTTAAAAGAGTTTAAAAAGCTGGTAAAAATTTGAAGAAATTTTGATTTTTTAAAGTGATTTTAAGAGATGTTTAATGTTTCTCATGGAATTTTAAAGGATTTCATGAGATTTTTATGATTTCCTAAAGATTTTGTGGAGGTTTAGGGAATTTTGAAAAGTTTTAAAAAAATTCAAAAGATTTTTACGTATTTAAGGGACTTTAAAGTTTTTCGTGGAATTATAAGGGATTTTAAGAAACTTGGAAGAATTTTAAAAGATTTTAAGGAATTATAAATATTTTCGTGGAAATTAAAAGGATTTTAATGTTCCTCATGGAATTTTAAAAGAATTCATTTATGATATTTATGGGTTTTTAAAGATTTTGTGGAATTTTAGGGAATTTTGAAAGGTTTTAAAAAATCTTAAAAGATTTTTACGTATTTTAAGGGATTTTAAAGTTTTTCGAAAAATTATAAGCGATTTTAAGAAAGTTGTAAGAACTTTAATAGATTTTAAGGAATTATAAATATTCTGGTGGAACATAAAAGGATTTTAAAAGACTTGTAAAAATTTTAAGAAATTTTGATTATTTTAAAGTGAGTTTAAGGAATTTAAAGGGATTTTAATGTTTTCCTCATGGAATTTTAAAAGAATTCATGAGATTTTTATGGGTTTTTAAAGATTTTGTGGAATTTTAGAGAATTTTAAAAGGTTTTCAAAATCTTTTAAAGCTGTTTACGTATTTTTACGTGTTTTAAGGGATTTTAAAGTTTTTCGTAGAATTCTAAAGAATTTTAAGAAACTTGTAAAAATTTTAAGTAATTTTTTATATTTTAAAAATAATTTTAAGGAATTTTAATAGACCTCATAGAATTTAAAAAAATTTCAAGCCATTTTTGATTTTTAAAAGATTTTGTGAGATTTTTTATTTAGTCTTTTTAAAAAATTTTAATGCATTTTAGGGAATTTTAAAGAATTTCACGAGATTTTTATGATTTGTAAAAGATTTTGTAAAATAATTGTAAAGGATTTCATGGAATTTTAAGAAATTAAAAGATATTTCTAAGAATTTCAAAAGATTTGAGCGAATTTTAAGTGATTTCAATAGGTAATAAGGTATTTCAATAGATTTCCAATAATTTTAAGAAATTTTGATTCATTTTAAGGGATTTTAAAGGTCCTTGTGGAATTTAAAAATATTTCAACAGATTCTGAAAATATTTGATGGAATTTTGAAGGATTACAGAAAATTTTAAGAGATATTTAGAAATTTTAAAAGATTTAAAGTGATACAAAATTTCAATAGTATTATTATTGAAAATTTGTGTGCATTTTGAAAATATTTTATGGAATTTTGAAGGATTACAGGAAATTTTTAGGAATTTTAAAAGATTTTGAAGTTTTTCGTGAAATTTAAAGTATTTCACGTGATTTTGAAGAATTTTAAAAAGATTTTGAAAAGTGAAGGGATTTCGTGAAATTTTAAGATGTTTCTAGAATTTTCAAGAAATTTCCATTTTAAGAGATTTCCAAGGATGTAAATTTCAGAGGAAAAGACTGAAAGTCAGGGAAATTGAAAAATTGAATCTTGTGGCCCCCCTGAATTTTTCTCCATAACTAGACAAGTGGTTGAATCTGGAAATTTGTTCAAGGTTCGTTATTTCCGATATTTTTTTCATCCAATTCGCATTCTGAAGCCTGAAGGAAACTCGCAATCATTAAAATCCCGCGGAGTTACTCGTATCACTCTCTACGGGTTGTGTGTACATGGGGAGGAATAGGGAGGAATGAAGAGGTGAAGGGGTGCACAGGACAGGGGATTTAACACGTGTATACTTCAGTTTAGAGCATGGATGCAAATAGTCCGTGATACACACTCCACGTCACGTACCTTTGTACATACTCGCGTGCACGCGTGTCTGCCGCAGACGCAACGAGGATTGCTGTAACTAACCTAGCTCTCTCTATCTCAATCTCATACTACGGACCCCTGCAGCGAGGAATTTACTGCTGATAATTGCAGAGAATTAACGACAGCGTATCACTGTCGGATAGTTTGAATTTTGGAATATTGAAACAATGTGTACAGAATTTCATCCTGTACTCTGTTCATTTAGATTCATTTAACAATTTCGAGAAAACATATTTCAATCGTATCTAATTGCATCACTATTGTACATAATATGTGTAGAGATAAATATGAAAAAAAAAATGTAATTGCCGTTAGCAACGTTTATAAACGAAAATCCAAATTTTTAAAAAACTCATTATCCCGAGTAGAAATTTTGCTGTGGCCCCGATCGGGCCCAGATTGGGGAATCTGGCCCCGATCGGGTCCAGATCGGGGGATTTCAGATCGGGAATGAAACACACGGCCCGACCAGGCCCAGACCTGGCTCAATCGGGCCGGGCGTTTCATCACCGATCTGGGCCAGGTTTGCAAATTTCTACACTGAATAAATCATTTTCTATCGATTCCGAACGATTTAAAGAATTTTAAGATTTTAAGGAATATCAGGGAATTTCAATCGATTTTAGAAAATTTCAAGAAATTTCGAAAAATTTACATGAATTTGATAGCATGTGATACTTTATCGAAAAAGCAATTTAACTGCGCCAACCTTATATTTGCAATAATAAATATATTTTCTTAAAAATTTACCTCCGTCTGTATATTAAACGGAAGTAGATGGCATAGTTTTCGTGAAAAATATTTATTATTGCAAATGTAAAGTTAGCGAAACTTAATTACTCTTATGATAAAGTATCACATTCCCTTAAAGAAGTTGAAGAGATTTTTTTAAAAATTCAGAAGAGTTTAATAATTTTAAAGAAATTTTGAAGGATTTCTAACAATTCAAGTGGAATAATAATTATTATTATGGATTAACTATTTTGGCGGGATTTTAAAGAAAAGATTTCAAGAGATTTAACAAAAGTTGCGAGTGTCAAATAAAAATATTTAAATTGATTATTCGGAAAAGTTTTTTCAAACCGAAAATCGGCCCACTTTCCACATTAAAAATAAAATCAAGGACAATTACCTGATGTTCCTGGATTTTTTTTTTCAATTCCCGGATTTCCTTAAACTCCCGCAAAATAGAATGCGAACACTTCACAATTATTATATAATATATACATATTGTGAGGCTCACGTAGAGAGCGGATTTGCAACTTTATCAATTGCTCAAAGGCATGTGATACTTCACCAAAAGAGCAATTTAGTTCCGCCAACTTTACGTTCGCAATAATAAATATTTTTCACTAAAACTAGGTCATTTGCCTCCATCTGTATGAAACGGATCGAATTAAATGACCTAGTTTTAACGAAAAAGACTTATTACTCCAAGTGTAAAGTTGGCGAAATTAAATTTGCTTTTATGGTAAAGTATCACATGTCCTTAATTACATGAAGAATAGATCATCTTCAAACAATGTACATTGTTGAATGATTCAACAAGTAAAATTTTTCGCAGCTTAATGCACCAAATGGAGAAAGTTTCTGTGAAACTTCTAAATCAGACTCAACGGGAACAAACCATGAAGTTAAGTCTGGTTAATTTAGCATGTTCGGTACAATGTCTTTAAAACTGTATGGAAGCTTAGATCACACGGGGATTCAACTAACTTAGTTGGAGGACAAGCTACTTTGGCAAGAACCGTTATGCCGTTAGTAAGCATTGATTATTAATTCGAAGCAAGTAGGAACCCGTGCGTAATACCAGCGAAGCGAAATCCCCAAGCTGGTATTAAGCTAAGCACATTAGTGTCGCCTCTGTCGTCATTATACTGTCGCGAACTTGTTCTTCGTACGGGGAACTACAAACCGGAAGTGGAACCGTCCTAGGGACTCATTGGTGATTGGTGGAAACGGCAAGGTAACCACCAGACCGAGTAAGTAAAACCGATTCGGACGTCCTTGGCTGTCCAAACGTGTTCACTGCAAGCACAAACATGTTCCAATTGTTTCAAACAACTTCACGCTCCAACGATGTATTCGCTCACTTAATCGGAGGCGTTTCTGGGATTCCCAAGTTGGGATTGTGAGATCAACGCTTTTCACATGATTAATAAATGAACCGTTTTAGATGAACTATTGGTTTCATTTGTTGAACTTATTAGCATCAGCAACGAGCTGGTGCTAATGAGTAATCTTAAGTTAGTGATCAGTATTCCATACAAGATAGACGTGTGTTACGTTCACAGTTTAATTTTAGTTTGATGTACCGTTCATAGTATCTCTGCATGTTTATTTGTATCTACTTTACCGATTTGAAATTGTAATGCACATGTTCAGATTTTCCAACATGGCGCAATAAAACTCTTCAACAAAAAGGTGTGCTTGTGCTCTTAGCTAAATTACAACAATAATTATTTGTGCAATCAAACCAACAAGGCTTCTCGACAACGTGCCTTCTGAAATGTTCTTCGAATAAAGAAAGCACAAGTTCTTTTAAATAATCCTCAAAAAAACTCATTTATGTTTGGTTCGGACAACAAAACGTTTGGTTGCTATAGAAGCAACAAAAATTTTTGGTTGGCACAACCAAATCTTGGTTCTTTCAACAAACTTGTTGTTGACACAACAAAACAATTTTTGGTTGCAACAAAAATTTTTGGTTGTGCCAACAACAGGTTTATTGAAAGAACCAAGATTTGGTTGGCACAACCAAAAATTTTTGTTGCTTCTATAGCAACCAAACGTTTTTTTGCCCGAACCAACCATTTTTCTCAGTGGGGTGTCTAGTGATCAGGGAATTGGAAATTCCCGGGTTTATCAGGGTTTTCTCCCGGTCTTTTCCAGTCTTAAAAAAGTGGTGTAACGAAATGTCTCGAAAATCTTGCATACATAAAATATTTTAAGTCATAAAAATCTCTTGAAATTTGTTCAAATTCGTAAAAACCTCTTAAAATACCCAGAAACTTCTGGAAATTATTTAAAATTCGAAGATAATATTATATAAACCCTTTAAATCCTTTAAAATCCATTAAAAGTATTAGAAATCTCGTCAGATTCCATAAAATACATTAAATTTCAATAAAATCTTTTAAAAATCAGAAAACTTTCCTGAAATCTCTTAAATTATTAGAAATCATATAAAATTTCATAAAACCCTTAAAAATGCCTATAAAGTCTTTTAAAAGTCATTAAAATATCTTAATTCTCCTAAAATTCTTGGAAATTCCGCGACAACATTTAAAATCCCTTAAAATTCTAAGAAACCTTTTAAAATTTTGAAATTCCTCGAGATTTCATGACAATACATAAAATCCCTTAAAATCCCAGAAACCTTTCTAAATCTCGTAAAATTTCACGAAAAACCTTCGAAATCTCTTTAAGTTTGAGAGAATCTCTTAAAATTCCCAGAAACTTATTGAAATTCTTTAAAATTCTATGATAATAATTAAGATACATTTTTATCCTTTAAAATACATTAAAAGTATTAGAAATATCATTAAATTCCATGAAATCCTTAAAAATTACATAAAATCTTTTAAAAATCAGAAAAATCTGTTGAAATTCCTTAAAATCATTAAAAATCTCTTGAGTTCTCTTAAAATTCTCCAAAGTTTCATGAAAACATTTAAAATAAAATTGTATGAATTCCTTTAAAATTCCGCGAAATATCCAAAAATTCCTTAAAATGCTGCAAAATCTTTTAAAAATCCTAAAAAATCCTTTTAAAATTCCGCTCTAAAAAGATGATGTAATGAAATTTCTTTAAAATCTCGTAAATTTGAATCAGCGAAATTCTGCTGGTTCAGATTAAGAGAGTAATTAACTTTTGATAAGAAGTAAAAAATAATAATCGTGCGCGCAGCGCACGTGTCGGTTTACTAGTAAAATAAAAAGAAGAGAAAGTAGAAAAACGTCGATTTTTCAATAAAATACAAAAAATTCCTGGTCCTAAATGAAATTCCCGGGTTTTTCCAAGTCCGCTAGACACCCTTGACTCTACTACAAATAGGGTGGGATTGCCCTATTTACAATTGTTGCTAAATAGCGCGAGATTAATTTGTATTTTCATTTATAAGTATATCAATGAAGTTTGCGGTGCTGGAAACTTATAAATTGTGGATACACCAATAAAATTTAATGGAACAGTAAACAACGAATACTCAAAGCACTTGTTCCGTTTTAACAAATCTCAGTGATTGCTAATTTTATTATTTTCCGTTTCTATTACTTTCTCATCTTCAATTTCTCTCTGCAATAATTCTCCCAGAGATTTCAAATCAAGACGACGTTTTCATGAATAAAGTAATGTCTTCCCGAGCCCGAGGACTTGTTTCTATGAAAAGGGGTTAGAGAAGTAGCACCAAGAGAAAAAGAAGGAGCTGTCTGTAAAATCATGAAGGACTTCTGAATTTACCGTAACTCAATGGATTCGAGCCATTTGTCTTTACGCTTCGCTTCCTCACAGCGAAGATGTAAGACGAAAATTTTACTGAATCGCGACGTATCTTGAGAAACCGAAAGAGAAGAAAAATACATATAGCTAGGGATGTAATAAGAGAAGGAAAGAAATGGCAAAAGAACTTCTTCCGTACCTTCCTTCCTAAATACAGTATACAACTTGCACATAAAATCGGACGAAAGGTAACCGGTTGTCGTGTTTGTAATTTCAGCTTCAACGAGGTTCCCTGCCTCTTGTCAAGTGGAAACGCTCATTCGAGCGTAAGTACTTGAACCGAGATACAAGAAACCAAGTATACAACTACATAGGGACATCTTCTGCTTTTACGAGACTTTCAATTGAAGTATTATACACTGGGATTGTACACGGAAAAAATATTTCGTGTAAAAAGTGTAGAATTTGTCTAGGAGTTTTGGACGGGTACCAAAATGTTGGAGATATTGAATGACTTTTAATAAAAGATTTCAAACTTTTCAATACTAAATGCAAATGAGTCTTGCAATTTTCGATAATAGTCTAGGAAAACTAGTTTTGTATTTACTGTACAAAATTTAAGTAAAAAGCCAAGTTCAGTTCACGACGAACTGCAAAAAGTTGTGAATGTTTTTAATTCACTTCAAGAGAATATGTATAAGTTCCATTTTCTCCGTTCGGAGCTTTGGTAGTTTATGCAACCCCTTTGCTAATTTCTTTCTTTATTAATATTTTATTTAATTATATTATAACTTACCCCCTACCCCCTTAATGAATAATTTATATATTATAATTATTTATTTAATTAATTAATTAAATTTATTTTTTTATATATAATAATTTAAAATTACAATAACATTATTTAAATATTATATTATTATTATTATTAATCAAATAGAAAAATTTAATATTTATATTAAATTTAAATAATTTTCTTTTTATTTAGAATCTAGGTAAATATATTATATTTTATATAAAACCTCTCGGTATTTAAATATTTATTAAAATACTAATTTATATAATTTCTTTTCAATTAATTAATTTCTATATTTATTAATATTTTATTTATTTTATTTTTTTTTTTTATTTTATTTTCGAACTTTTGTAACTTCTTTGCTTCCCATTTACGGCGAAAATTTGAAGCTTATGGAACCCTTGTATACCCTTTTACCCTTTTATGGAACCCTTAGATTTTAGACCTCTCTTCGGACGATTTTTTTCTCAATTTTTTTCTCAAATATGCTCTAGTCAAATTTTTACTCTTTCGACGGTCATAAACTGTTCTATGAATACCACCAAGGCAGTCTGATAGTGATCGCTGTATTTTTTGCTTTTATTTCCATCAATCTTCCGCGAGCTGAACTAAATTTATCGCGAAGCATTTGTACGTATGTGTCGCAATTTTACTGTAAATACATGCCGGATATAGTTGTAAACGAAATGTAAAAGCCTGCCATTGTGAATGGACACTTAACGCCAGGATCTGACAAGGCAGTACGTGCGTTCTCGCACTTTCTATTTTCCTGGGTACATTATAGGTGCGCTCGTTCTTATCCTATCGGAAGTAGCTGCAATATGCGTGCATATATAAATAATATACTTCAACCGCCGTTAAACGTCACTTCTATTAAAAAACTCTGTATAACTGTATAAGTGTGAGTACTGCTACCCGAAGTCAGGCTGAAGAAGTATTTACAGTTCAATAATTAATGAAGATTTCAAAACCCGACCGAACATAAACTTTATGTAACTTAATTAATAATTAGACTCTCAATACAATTTCACCTAAACTCCAGTGCGAATGTAAACTTATTAATTCTTCTTCTCATTCTAATTTATTTTTTTCCATTGTTATATTAGAAGGATTTGATACCTTTGAAAATTTGAACAAATAACTTGAAAATAATTATAATTTCCGGATAAAAGTATTGCCGGTTTATTAAAAGAAAGTGTGAATATAAAGTAAAAAAAAAAAAAAAAAAATTTAATTTCAGCCCTGTAATTATGTCTATCTGCATGCAATTTTTTTTTATTTATGTCTATGACACATATTAACGTACTGTGTATCATGAATTATGAAAAATTGATGATCACTTTAAGGGCATGTAATACTTTAACATAAGAGCAAATTATACCAATTATATGTTCATAATAATAAATATTTATATTAGCTAAAAATATTAATTATTATGAACGTATAATTGGTATAACTAATTTGCTCCTATGGTAAAGAGCCCTTAAAAAATTTCTGAAGAAAACGCGGTAGCGATTAAGAATTTCGATCTTGAACTTTTCTGATTCTGAAGCATCATTTTTCACTTTTTTCAACTGCATAACGAAGGTTGCCTCAGGCTACGTCAAATACTCATATAACTCGTCTACTAATTAATTCTGAAATGGGAACCGCCGTATATTTTAATCCATTTAACAGAGTATATTCCGGTTTCGGAACGGACTATGTTACCGATGTTAATGAGAGAAGCTCAGCTACTGGTAACTAACAAGATATGAATCATCCTCGTATAATTTTTTTAAAACATGTCTCAATTTTATGAATTTGACGTTACGGCTCTTGGCGTAATTAGAAGTAAACCGAGATTACCAAATACACACATTAATGCTCAACAATTTAACGCTGAAAAGTGTCAATATTTTTATTACTGGTTACCATGGTGGCCACAAGATTCAATTTTTCAATTTCCCTTTTCATTTCATTTCAAATTTTCAGACAAATTTCCCTGACCGAAAAGTATTAAAAATGCGAAAAAATGTTCAATAATAATGCTATAGAAAATTTTCAAAAATTTCGTATAATATCATTTTAACACTTTTGAAATGAAAAATCACTTTAAAAAAAATCTGTTAAAATTCTTGGAAATTTTTTGATATTCCTATAGAAAGGTATTAAAATTCCACGAAATCCCTTCAAATTTGTTAATACTCCACGAAATCCCTTAAATTTTCTGTATTTCTTTTAAAATTCCTCAAAAACATTTGAAATTCCACGAAAACATTTTAAATTCCTTAAAATTCCTAAATATATCTCTTAACATTTTCTTGTAATCCTTTAAAATTCCAAAAAATATTTTAAAAATCTCTTGAAATTCTTTTAAATTCGCTGAAATCTTTCGAAATCCTGGGAAAGTTTCTAAAATCTATTAAATAAACTATAAAATCTATAGTGCGACCCATTGATTCAATAGAATTTTTTTCTCACTGAAGGAAATATGCATTATATCATTCATCTCACTCATTAGTTTTTCAGACTAATAGAAATTTCAATTCTAAGGTTTTGAATGAATGTAATGTAAATTCCGGCAAAATTCATGATAAAACTACAACGAATTGAACTACATAATTATAGTTTTGAAAATAATTACTTGAGACACACCTACCATATATAGAATAAAATTCAGAGAATTATCTCATATTTTAATAATGTAAACCTTACTCTCACAGAACCTCATTTTCACTTACACCTACGCGAAATTCCGAATGTTAATTAGATTTTCCATTAACATAAGGATAGGAACTGTTGTGAACTGCAGCGAACTCTGCAGAGAAAGCAGCCAAACGAACACGTATTAATTTTCGTTATCATTGAGCCCTGTCGCTATTTAATCGGCAAAGCATTGTTTACTAGTACAATTGAGCGAAATCAAACGATATATGTGAAGAAAGAAAGAGTGACATACATATATCCATACAGCATAAAACCTTCGTGCTCGGCAATCAACTGGGAATCAATTCATTAAAAAAAAAATTGTATTTTAACCTCGGTTGCGAATCATGTCACTCTGAAAAAATACAAAGAACGGATTTACTGGGTCTAACGAACTTTCCTTCACAAATTCCCGGATTTCACGGATATAAAAAAAAAACACTTTTCCTGGCTGTTTTCTTTCGTGAAGTTGTGATGTATCTTTTTCAATCTCTCATTATTAGATTAAAAAAGTACGAAAAGATTAATAAAAAACAAAAAAAAAATTAGTCTTTTTCATGAGAATTGATGTAAATCCAAAGTAGGAAAATTCTTAATTTAATGTAGTTCAAATTTAAAATGAATAATTCGTAAGTAAAAGAAAAATATATATTCAAATGTTAATTTTGTATCAATTAATTTGAAATAGAAAAGCTCCCAATTTTAAATAACTTTTAAGTTAAATATTTATTACAAAGGCATTTAAATGATTTCAAACAGTCAAAAGAATTCAAGCTTGATTTACGATAATTCACAGGAATTTAAATAAAACGCAATCACTGAAAAGAATTCAACCTGGATTCGAAATAATTCAAATAGATGAATTGAAAAGAAAATTTAATTTAAAAATTTCGAAGACAGTTTCAAAATATCTTTCAAAAATCTTTTAAAATTTCAGGAAAAGCCATCTTTTAACAATCATTGTAAAATATCTTGAAAAACCCTTAAAATTTGTATAAAAATCTTCGAATTCCCTTAAACTTTCTTTAAATCTTGTGAAATATCTGAAAAATCCCTTTGATAACTATTTTCAACTCTTTTAAAAATCCCTTTGAATCCCCAAAATCAATCAAAATCTCTTATAGCATCTCTGGACATTTTTTAAAATCACTTACTCTTTTTAACCCTTACAATTCTTCAAAATCACTATAAATCTCGTAAAATCATATTACAATTTTTCAAATCCTATGAAATCTCTTGATATACCTTTAAATTCTATAAAATCTCTTAAAATCCCCAACAACGCCGGATAAATTGCTGCTACTAAATAAATACAAATTTCACGTTTTGGAAAATTTTAAAATTTGAAAATAGAATACCTATAGAGTGTAAAAACCCGAAAGCGCAACTAAAATGAAAGTTTTTTTGTGAAATATTTCTCTCAGCTTCAGTTACTCCTCAATCACGTTTCGTAGCAAAGCGTAAAATCTAACAATCGTACGAGAATTTTTTTTAATTTGCAGAAAGTGCGCAGAAAATGAGATCACTCTGAAACCTTCACGTCCACTCATCCAGTGTTTTACCAACTCATCTCTCCAGTACAAATCTCTTCTCCATTTCTCTCTTTACATACAATATTTCTAGAAATAAAGTACATAACTATCTCAACACATGTATATCATTAAGTGCCACGTTTTCCGCTCTTAATTAAAAGAAACTCCGATTATAGAGTCGTGATGGACTAAGAGGGCTCGAGTATAAACTCTAATAAATGAAAACTGGATGCTAGGTTGGTACCTACCAAGGAAGCACCTAGAGTCGTATTAATTTGTTTACCTTCGCCGAGAACGCGTGAAATTTAAATAAGTCTCTGATTTACAAACGCGCACAACGACCGCCGCTGCAGATTGCAGCTTGTTCATCAATCTCTTTTGCCGTTTTGAGAGAGAAAACCGTCAAGAGGATTCGCCTCTGCTGCGGCTTTGCTTAATCACACGTTTTTCGTTTTCCTTTGTGACAACAACGCGAAATAGAGCGAGGAAAGCCGATTTTTCCACGTGTATAATGAAGACAATTAAATACACGCAATGTGGAAAAAAATCAAGATAACGCGGCATCGATAGTTCAGCACATCGAATAATCGATTGAGGTCAGGGGTGCCAACCCTCGGGGGGCAGCTCGGACGACCGCTCGACCTTTTTCGAGGGGGTTTGTGGTTCAAAGACATATTAATATAATTATTATGTATATAAAGTTATAAAAAATAGTAAAATTCAAAAAGGATTGGCAACACTGATTGAGGTAATAAATTCAATGGTGAATTTCCTTTATGTAGGTAGAATTTCATATTTAGAACCTGTGCTTTTTAATAAAATTTTTCAATCAATTTCGTAGACGAAAATTACCTAATTCTCTTGCCAATTTCATTCAAAATAGGAATTTTCAAGAAAGGACCCTGTCATAAACAATCTAGCTTCTAAATTCACGAATTACTCTCTTAATTTGAATTAGTGACAAAATGCTAATGAAATCATGATTAATGATGAATAATTTTAATTTATGTAAAATTTCAAGGGATTTTCAGTGATTTTTAAGTCATTTGTGAAATTTTAGAAGACCTAAAGTATATGCATTGTTTTTAAGTTTTATAAATGATTTTATAAAATTTAAAAAAGGTAAAAATCATTTAAAATCCCTTGAAATTTTATAAAATTAAAATTATTATTATTATTATTATTATTATTTAAATTTTATGTAATTAATAGTCCACTAATTGAATTAGTAAGTATTTCTACTAATAAATTAATAGAAAACTATACTTAATTTTTAGTGAAATTCGATTACTTCATATAGTACGTAAAAAATACTAACTGAATTAGGAGAAATCTATTTTTTATCCTATCATAAAAAAGCGGTTGGGATTATATCCAAAAAAGAAGTTCTCATAATTTCGAAATCTAAAGGTTCCAAATGATTTTAATGAATTTTAAAGGGATTTCAAACGAATTCAGAAGAGTTTCAAGATTTTCAAGTGATTTAATATTTTTAAAATGTATTTCAAGGTATTTTAAATGATATTAAAGAATTTTGAAGGATTTAAAAAAAAAATTCTAAAAGACTTAAGGACTTTAAAGAGATTTTACGGAATTTTAAAAATATTAAAATATCTTAAAGGACTTTAAGAGATTTTAAGTGATTTTCAGGAATTTAAAGCGATTTTGGTAGATTTACAGTAATTTAAAGAAATTTTCAAGGAATTTCGAAGGAATTTAAAAGAATTTAAAATAATTTCAAGATTTTTATGAGGGGTTGACGACTTTTGAAATCAGGTATACACTTGCATAAAAATCTACTGAATTCGCCTGAAATATCTGAAGTCACTTAAAATCACTTGAATTTTCCTGAATTCACTTATAACAATTGAAGTCATTGAATTATTCTGAAATATCTGAAGACAGAGTCTTAACATTATTTTCTTTTACTTAAAATTATTTAAAGTCTCTTAAAAAATCCCTTGAAAACATTTAAAGTAATTTAAAATAATTTAAAATGCTTCTAAAATCTTTAAAAATCCATGAATTATTTAAAATCACTTAAAATTATTTTACGTGTTTTAAAATTCCAGAAAAAGCGTAAAAATCACTTAAAATCCCTTGAAATTTTTTGAGATGCCTTAGAATTTTTTAGACTTATTTATAATTTTTTAAAGTCACTTAAAACCTTTTAAAATTCTTTGAAAATTTTGTAAAATCGCTCAAATAACTTAAAAATAATGTTAATTACATAAAATACTTTAAGTCTTCTAAAATTTCTTAAATATTTCTTAAATTTCTAAAATAACTTAAAAATCACTTAAAATAACTTAAAAACACTTAAAATCCCTTGAAATTCTTTAAAATACCTTAACATTTTTTTGAAATAGTCAAAATTCTTTAAAATGCCTTAAAATTTTGTTGAATTAGTCAAAATTCTTCAAAATCACTTAAAATCTTTTAAAATCCCTTAAAAATATGTAAAAGTAAATCGAAATCTCTTAAAATCGCTAAAAATGACTTAAAATCACTTCAATGACTTTAAGAGATTTCAATTGTCTTTAGGAGAATTCTAATGATTCTTTAAGTGACTTTAATTTAATGAAATCTCCCGAATTCAGATGAATTCGCTTCAATTGTCTTCAATCTCCTGAAATATCTATAAAGTTATTTGAATTCATATAAAATCACACTAATTCATATAAACACAAATAAATTCACATGAAATTATGTGAATTTACTTTTTTTTTTAAGGATTTTCAAAAGATTTCACAATATTTTAAAGATATCAAGGCATCTTAAAGAATTTCAAGTGATTTTAAAGAATTTAAAGAGATATCAAGTTAGTGAATTTAAAGATACTTCAAGTAATTTTAAGGAATTTTTAAGACTTTAAAAAAACTCAAAATAGTTTCAAGACTTTCAATTAATTACTAAGTACGCAATAAAAAACGAATATTTTAATTCTCTAATTTTATCTAATTTCGATTATCGGAACGCCAACGGGGGGAACTAATTTACCGTAATTAGCAATTAATTTGCAAAACAACCGTAGAGTAATCACTCGACCGAAAATACCATGCGATTAAACTCTCTTGCTCTTTATTCATAATAAATAACTGATTTTTTGCAAAATGGGATCACAGTAACAATTTTACGAAAAATATACCATAAGCCTCAGGCACGTTGCTTTTCTATCGTTTCCACGACGTCGGAACTCGTGTTTCCAAATAGACTTTGCTAAGCAAAAACGTAGAAATTAAATTGTTGCTTGTGCATACAAAAAAAGTCAGCATATTCTAGGAAGGTAATGCAGTCCGCTTTTAAATTTAGAGAACATATCCTCATAAAATGGAACGAGATTGTTTGCCTCGTAACAAAAGTTTTCGGAATGCTTATATGAAATTTACTCGAATTATATTCAAAATTGAATTCTTTTACTTATTTAAAAAGAGTGTTTCGCCAACTAAAGCATCAAATTAAAATAATGGATATAACCATTATTTATTAGAGTTCTAAGAAGTAGGAAAATATTCAAAATGTAAATTTCGATCTTGACATTTGAAGATATAAATTAGATCAGTCTCGAGGTTAACTATAAAACGCTCCCAATAAAATATATTCCCGGACATCGAAATCAAAGAATTCTACATAATTTAAAATAAACTACACATGAATATGGTTTAGTGACGATATACGATCATTATCAGAATCCCTTTTATAAATCACTATAGGCTTGTTCTGCATAATAATTAAAGGTGAAATCCGGGTCTCGTGACGAAGTTTTCTTAATTTAAACCCATATTTTATTTAGATAGCCGGATCCAAGTCTAGTACGGACCTAATAAAATAAAAAAAAGGCCTAATAAATGCTCTTAAGATCGCTCCTATTAATTTTTTTTTATTCGATTTCTACATGTTAATTATTGAGAACTATAAATTTGTTCCAAAAGTTAGTTTATTTAAATTTTTTATATTATAATAAAAGAAACAGTAATGAATTTTAATAATCCTTTTAAATAAACGGAATCATTTAAAGAAGGGAGAGAAAGTAAATTGTTCAAATCACGTGCGAGGTCCAGAGAATTACGCAACTCCGGATAACAAAAAAAACTTTAAATTCAACAAGCGTAGGCTAAGGTCCAATCTGATACTTTATTAGCCAATGAACATTGACCGAGCGATTTATCGATTTTTCGCTCAATCCTTGAGTAGTTTGACCATTGTCAGAAAATAGAGCCTTCAATATTATGAAACCGAGAAATCCGGGTAATTTGTATCTAATAATATTTTTAGCTAATAATTAGAAGTCTATAAGAGTCTTATTAGCTAAAAATATTTATTATTATGAACGTATAATTGGTATAACTAATTTGCTCTTATGGTAAAGTATTACATGCCCTTAAAGTCATTCGAATTCTCCTGAAGACACTTGAAATCTCTTAAAGTCATTGAAATGATTTTAAGTTATTTTTAGCGATTTTAAGAGATTTCCATTTACTTTTACATATTTTTAAGGGATTTAAAAATATTTTAAGTGATTTTGAAGAATTTTGACTAATTCAAAAAAATTTTAAGGCACTTTAAAGAATTTTGAATATTTCAAAGAAATTTTAAGGCATTTTAAAGAATTTCAAGGGATTTGAAATGATTATTAAGTTCATTATAGAATTTTAAAAGGCTTAAAATAATTTTAAGTGATTTGAAGGGGATTGAAAGAATTTTAATAGATTTGAAGTGTTTTTAAGTTATGTTAAGTAATTGTAGGAGATTTTAAGATTTTTTAAGTGATTTTTAAGTTATTTGTGAAATTTTAGAAGACTTAAAATGTTTTAAGTAATTTCAATTGTTTTTAAGTTATATAAGCAATTTTCCAAAAATTTCAAGGGATTTTAAAAGTGACTTTAAAGAATTGTAAGTAAGTCTAAAAAATTCTAAAGCATCTCAAAAAATTTCAAGGGATTTTAAGTTATTTTTACGCTTTTTCAAGAATTTTAAAAAACGTAAAATAATTTTAAGAGATTTTCAACAATTCATGGATTTTTAAGGATTTTCGAAGCATTTTAAGTGATTGCAAATAACTTTAAGACCAAGTGATTTCAGAAAATTAAATTATTTATTATTTATTATAATTTTTAATAATAATATAATTATTATTTAATAATAATTCTTTGAAGAATGGAAAATTTTTAATTGTTCTAAAAATATAAAATTATTTATACATATATTAATCAATTATTATTATATTAATTAACTAGCAGAAATTCATTCGACGTTACCCCGAAGTTTAAGAGATTTTAAGTGACTTTACATAGAGAAACCTATAATATCCAATTTTTCCTAAACTGTATTGAAATTTAGGGACAAACTATCATATTGAGAATTTTTACTATTGAAAATAATAAATTTTACAAAAAATGTATGTCTTAAGAATTTTTACGAGTCTACACTGTAAAAAATTTTAAGAAATTTTCCTACAATTTCTTACAGATGATTTCACTAAAATTTTAGGGAATTTTCTTAATTAAAAACTATGGGAATTCACTAATATTTTTGGGAAAATTTTCTGAGGAAATTGAAAAATAGAAAAAATTAGGATAATAATTATATAGAGTAATAACTGCAATTTTTTAGAAAATGTCCGAAAAATTGTTTGATTTTCCATTTAAGTTAATTAAAGTCTAAAAATTTTTGAATTTCCATTTTCGAGAATTTTCCTGTCAAATATTTGAGAAAATTCAGAAAAGTTGGCGAAAATTAGCGTCCCCAGAATTTTAGGGAATATTCCAAAAGAAATTTTTACAGTGTAATTAGGCCCTGATTAGTCCCCCATTAGTGCCTAAATTAGGGCGCTATCTAGAAAACCTCCATTATACATAGGGCAACTCTACAGGGGCCCTAAAAAGCCCCAGTCTAGAAATTTAATAAAATAGTTTCCGCAATAGCACCCAACTTTCAGTGGTGTCAATTAGGATAATTTTTACAGCTTTATAAATTTAAATTTAGTTTATTTAATTTAGATATTTTCCAGGAATTAGGCTTGCTAATTTACCTGCAATGAATTAAAACTAAATTCACAAGATTTTATCAAAGATTTGCAAGACTACTTTCTTCAAATAACGAGCTCAATTTTATGTAATCAGGAAATTCGAACTGAGAAACTTGTGTTCTGATTCACATAAAAGTTTGTATACTTGATCTATTTACTCCGCGCATTTTAAACTTTATTAGATTGAATCAGTGATGCAGAATATTGGAGTTCACGATTGGGGGATGTGTGAGTGAGGGAAACACATTTATACAATACAATATATTAAGTAGAATATCACCACATAAACCGATGCAGTTACGCAGGTTTAATATTATGTTCAGTACCTACAGGCATTTATGCATAATAACTGACATGTAGCTGATTAAAGCTCACTAATTTCAGAAAATCGAAATTGAATTTCGGTTCATTCGATAATTACTATAAGCCGAAAGAAAACAGGGGATTTTCTCCAAATATTAGCTAAATATGCTCAACGCTATAATTAATATCGTAAAGTAAATATTTAGTTTATTTTATTATTGAAAATTCGTTGGATGAATTGGAAATAATGCAAATAATAGAAATCTGATTATTATAATTAAGATAGTGGATAATTAAAAATGTTGTGCTAGTGCACAACTAACAATAAAGTTCCCGGAAATTGAATAGACTATTCTCTCAGAAGAGACTGGTAGGAACATTTAATGTTGTTTAATTAGAAGTTGAAATAGTGGATTTGCAGATTATAATTCGTGCAAGACTGATGCACTGTTATGAATTGCTCCTCTAACAACGTTAGGACGATAACCCGTCAATTATAATAGTCCCCGCAACTATCTATTGTCTCATATTCTATAGCTTACTCATGTCTGTCGACCAAATAACTCCAAACTTGGTAGTGCACGTCTGCAGTGACCTTTTAATGTTAAGAAAACGTGCATTCAGATATTCTCATTGTCTTTTTAATCTCAAATTAATCTTTGTTTAATAGATATTTCACTTTAAGGCTATGTAAGACTTACCCGATCCCTACCTTACCGACATTTTTTTCTCTGCAACCTTACTAGTACATTTATTGAAATATCAAATTGAAAATTTCTAAAATTAAAGAAAATATGCTAAGGTATGTTTATCTGGTCTTAAATTTTTGTAAAAATAAAAAAAAAAACTTTGAAAATTTTTTTTTTATAAATGTCAATATTTAGGACCAGATAAACGTACCTTAATGCTTTAGTTTTAATTTTAGAAATTTTCAATTTGATATCTCAATAAATATAGAAGTATCGTTGCAGAGAAAAAAATGTCGGTAAGGTAGAGATCGGGTAAGTCTTACATGGCCTTAAGGCAATTATCCGATCCCTACCTTACCGGTATTTTATCCGGTAATGTCATTTCTACACTTATTGAAATGGGACTTATTTTTTACCATATTTTTTAAATTCCGATTGTAGAAAAATACCGGAAAAATAATTACTGAAAATTCAAATTTCCCAAATTTAAAATTCTCTAAAAAAAGTAATATTACCGAAAATGTTTATTAACGAAATTTAAATATACCGAAAATATTTATTACCGAATTTTCAAATTCCCGCAATTTCTATTGCTCGAAAATACGAAATATGTAATTAAAATTTCTTTAGAACTCTTAGGGTTTTACTAAGATTCTTTTGGATTATCTAAAATTTAGTGTAATTTACTAGAATTCGGTATAATTCACTAGAAAAAATTGAAATTCACGAGAATCAAAATTAAATTACCTAGAAATAATTGAAACTCCTTAGAATTAATTCTAATTTTCTTGAATAATTTTAAATTCTTTTGAAAAAAAAAAATTTGAAAAATTCTCTTAAAATAATTGAAATTTTCTGAAATTATTTATTAATACTTAGAATTAGATGGAATTCTCTAGAATTCCAAGGTTTTAGTCAAGATAATTAAAATTCTTTATAACTCTTAGAGATTCACTGAAATTCTTTTTAAAAAACTAAAATTTAGTGTAATTTACTAGAATTCAACATAATTCACCGGAAAAAAATGAAATTACCTAGAAATAATTGAAAATATGAATTTAATTGAAATTCTCTTGAATTAATTGAAATTTTCTCAAATTATTGGTCATTCCTTAGAATTAGTTGGAATTCTCTAGAATTTCAACGATTTACTAGAGATGATTAAAATTTTTTAGATCTCTTAGGAATTCACTAAAATTGTGTTAAATAAACTTAAATTACAGCAATTCACTAGACAAAACTTGAAATTTACTAGAAAAAATAAAATTCCTTAGAAACAATTGAAAATCTTTTAAATTGTTTAGGATTAAAATAAATTTCTTAATTTCTCTAGAATTCCAAGGATTCAGTAAAAATACGTAACTGAAAATTCGAATTCCCAAAAATTAAAATTGCCAAAAATTTAAATTCCCGAAAATAAACAAAAGTAGTTTTTAGTTCAAATTTTCTTTTCATAATTTTTGTTTAAAATTTTAAAGAGAATTTTTTAACAAAAAGTTTTAATATTAAAAAAAAATGTTTTTCTTTTATAAGAATTTAATAAAATTTATACCAAATAAACGTAAAACATAAACCTTTAATTTCATAAATTTTCAACTCGATATTTCAATAAATGTAGAACTGACATTACAGGGAAAAGATGCCGGTAAGATAGTGATCGGATAATAATATGCGGTCTTAATAAGGGAAATTCATTAGATTTTCAGGAACAGCATTCCAACTATTTGAATTAATTAATTGCACATTACAAAATGCAAATATTTGCGAACTTGATAATAACACAGAGATGCCAGAAATAATTATCTAGACGAATTGATTTAGTAGTACATACTTGAATCAAGTTGATTCAGTCAGCAGCGTACCACGAAAACTCCAGCAAATTGTAACCGCGCGTCGAATGCAGGAATGTATAATTACATTTGTTAATTCCGCGAACATGTTCATCGCAACGAGTTAGCTTAGGATACTGAAATTTTAATGCCGAAAGGTAGACACAATTATAAGGCTGTGTTGTGTGTGTATTTTAGAATCTCCGTATAAAAAATTGTGTTAATAAAGAAACGAAAAGTATAAATAAATTCTAAATAAGATTTAAAAATTTCCTTAATTTCACAGTTGTACTTTTTCAGTTCAAACAATAGTACTGCTTATGATACAAAAGTCAAGATAAGACAGCAAAACATAAATCATCCTCTTCCGCAACTACCTTTGAAAACTAATTTCAACATTCGCTCGACAATTTGAAAAATCGCTACCTCCCATCCACTTTTCGCGTTTACACCGAGCGCGGCTTTCTCCGGCGGAAACGATTAAAAAGTATCGACACACTTGATCCAGAACGATACATAAAGAGCAAGTGTTGTGCGTTACGTTGACAGATACGAGTGTAATATTTTGCAAGCAATTTATGTCAGCCTGGAAGTGCAAAGCGACAGAAACCGAACCAATCTGGACAAATGGAAATTACTGACGGATGGATCATTTATTTTTATCATGAAATACACTCGCCAATAGAAACAGTAAAAATCTATATATATAAAATTGAATGTCTGAATGTTTGTTCTGAATAGTAAGTGGAATAAAAATTTTTGAACTAAATTTTGGGGCTAAATTTTGTAGGGCGTCATAAATTTGTCTTGAAGATTTTTTAAAGATATTTCGAAACTCTTTTCGACACTTTTTAATTTGTTTATCCTATTTTTTAAAACCTTCACATCTTTTTAATACTTTTGAAATTCTTAAAATTTTTAAATCTCCTAGATTCCTTAGTAATTCCTTAAAATCATTTAAAACCTTTTAAAACTTTTTGAAATCTTTTGATAGCTTTAAAAATATTTCAAAATCTCTTAGAATTAATTGAAATATTGAAAAATCTGAAAATTACTTGAATCCCGGATAGCAAAAAAGTTTCCATTTTCGTGAAAAATTGTATTATAAAATTTCAGAGAATATTGGGCGGGAACTTTCCTGGAAGGTCCTAATTTTGTAATTAATATACTAAAAAATTGGAAAATTCCAGGAATATTATAGAAACTTTTGTGCTATACGGGAAATTCCTTGAAATTCATTAAAATCACTTCAAATGTCTTGAAATTTCTTAAAAATCCTTAAACTCTTTTGAATTCATTTGAAATCTCTTGCAATCCCTAAAAGCAAATAAAATCTCTTAGAATTCCTTGACAATTTTTTAAATCCTTTTAAAGTCTTTTTATCACTAGAAATTCCTTAAAATCACTATAAATCCTTTGAAATATTTTTAACTCTTTTTAAATCCTTATATCTCGTCAAATTCATTAAAATTCCTTAAATTCACTTAAAATGTCTTGAAAAGCCTCAAACTCTCATGAAATCAGTGAACTGAAGTTTCCGACGTCTATTCTGACGAATTTTGTTTTTTTTTTTCGATTTTTTGTTTATAATGTCCAAAAAATAGAAACAAAGGTACAGAAATTTCACGTAAATTTACCGAAATTTAAAATTCCCGTAATTGAAAATCATGGAAATTTAAAATTCCCGAAAAATGCAAATTGCTGAAATAAAAAATTCCCGAAATTGAAAGTTATCGAAATTGAAAATTTCCAAGATAGAAATTTAAAAATTTTGGGAATTTTCAATTTCGGAAATATTTAACTTTCGGGAATATTCAACTTCGGGAATTTTAAATTTCGGTAAATTTGCATGATCCGGATAAAAAAACCTTTTTTTTTATTTACTGATGCCACTTTAGAGTGAAAAAAAAAAAAAAAAAAAAGATTCTTTAAGAAACTGTTTTGTTAACTAAAATTAAAAAACCAGTTAAAATTGAAAACCAGGCGTAAGAAACAATTTTGTAACAAAAAAAAACTCTCCCAGAAAGAAATTTAAAAGTGGAACATTTTCAACCTCGCTCAGACCAAAGGTTCAATCAAAAGGTATTAGAAAAAATGTTTGTTTCTATTTTTGGAACATTATAAACTAAAAAATTGAAAAAAAAAACACTGAAACTTCAGTCCCATTATGAAATCCCTTGAAATTCCTTAAAATTAAATAAAATCCCTTAAAATTTTCTTAAATCCTTTAACATCCCTTAAAGTCTCTATAAAATCTCTTAAGAGCATGTAGTAATTACTATAATTGCAAATTTACTTTCCCCAACTTTACGCTCACAATAATAAACATTTTTTCCAAAAACTAACCCATTTACCTCCGTTTCGTACAGATGGAGCTAAGAGGCCTAGTTTTAGCGAAAAATATTTATCATTTCTAGCGAAAAGTTAGGAAAACTAAATTGCTCATACCGAATGCCCTTAAAATACTTTCCCAATCCTTTGAAAATTTCTCGAAGTCCCTTGAAATTCCTTAAAATCTCGACCAACGCCAGTTAAATACCTGCTAACAAAATAAAAAAAATATTAATAATAAAAGAGACGCTAGTGGGTGGGCGAGATTTATAAAATTGTCTAGTATTTCTTTTAGAGCTCTCTTTCTTCATCAACGTTCTTGAATGCATTTATAATGTTCATAGTACGAGGTAAAGACATTTCCTTCACTTTATTACGGGGTTCAAGGATTCGTTTCATGTCCGACGAGAGGATTTCCAACAACATTGTTTGTCTCAAACTCGAAGAAAGAGCAGGAGGGAAGTATTTAATATACTGCTGCAGATTTACCGTTATGATAATCAAGCATAGAGAACAAGAGAACAGGAGAAAAAGAGGGATGGAGTTGAAACTATGATGGATGCACGATTAAACGTTTACGTCGACGTACCTTGAGGATCGAGTAAAGATGTTAACGTACTAAAAAGACAAGATTTACCTAGCCCGAAGAGTATTCTTAGCACCGAGATAAGATGTTCTTTGTGGATCTTTGCACACAATGTTCAGCGGATTTTTCAATCACGCTTATCCAGCACTGGCACTGGGAGGATTAATAAAGCGGCGCACCATGGAGTTGGAGTTTCTAGACTCATTTCATGCAGAATCGAATTGGATTTCCGGGCCAGCTTGTGTATGTAATGAACGACAAAATATCCCTTTGATGTTCCTGGTACGAGAGCGTGCGCGAGTACACTTTGTTACAACGTGCTAAATAATCGGTTTATAAAAATTCATGGCAAGCCTAGTGAAGCGGGTTTATATCCCAGGATGGATAGTCCTGTGTACATATATCTGTGGTGACGATGTGACGAGCCAGCGGACACAGAATGCCACGGATAGAGGAAAAATTGAGGGATGCAGGGGATGAGATGTTTTTAGTGGATTCACCACTCGCTCGTGCCAGAGTGCGAATATTCAGCGAGTTCGTGCTCGCACCTTTATACCTTGCACACCCGTGAAAAACGTCGAGAGAAACTCGAAATTATTTTTTTCCTTTATTTTTATTCTCTGGGAAAATACTGTATACGCATGGCCGAGATGCTCTTACCACGCTCTGAGAACAGAGATCCCGTTTTTTTCTTTTATTGAGAGGATTGTGAACAAGAGAGCTTAAATTACGCCCTTTTAACAATTGCTGCTTTCTGTAACAAACTGTTTAACTGCATTGATGATTAGTGAATTTTTAAAGAGATTAAGCAAAACTATCTCTAATTAAATAAAAATAGATTCGAAGTAGGTGATAGAAATTTTTAAAAACTTAAATCAACAGAACGGAGATACTAAAAGAATTGTCTGAAGAGAAAGAAAACTTTGAGGTTGAATCCCAGTTAATAAAATTTAAATTAAGAATTCAGAAGAAACTCAAAGAAATTTAAAAGAAAGGGAAAAGTCTAGAAGAAGTCTAAAAGAAGAAAGTCTAAAAGATCTAACAGAATTCTAAGGAAATGAGAAGAATTTAAAAGTAATGAAGGCGTATTCAATCAAATTCAAGGTGGAGTGAAAGGAATTCAAAAAGATTTAAAGAATTTTAAGAGATTTTTTAAGAGAAATTAAAGAATTACAAGAGATTTTCAGAGATATCAGGAGATTTAAAAGAATTTAAGGGACTTTCAAAATAATTCAGAAGAGTTTAACAATTTTTAAGGAATTTCAAAAAAACTCAAAGATTTGAAGAGACTTCAGGTCTCTTCAGGTGATTTTAAGGAACTCCAAAGGATTGACAAGCGATTTAAAGAACCTTAAAGAATTTTAAAAGATTTCGAAGATATTTTGTGATTTTAGGTAATTTAAAGAGTAAAATTTAGTATTCAATCTTATCTACCGTGCTAGCATAAATGGTAGATCACATTTACAAGTAAATTTTATGTAAGTTTCAAGTTTCACGAACTCAGATCTTTTTCTTTGCTCTAAATGCAAACGAAAATTCAAATGAGCCTTTATCCTATTTTTAGCAGACCTTTCAGAATATGTAATTTCAGAATAGCAAACCAGAGGATTCGCGTTATTCCGAACGTAAGATATTGTAGGATTTATCGAACTTGATAGATTCAAAATCTCAAAATGATCCAATAAAGACCTTTAAACCATCATAAACAATTGATATGTATGATAAATAAAAAAATAAATGCAAATATGCATTACTAAATTTCTCAAACAATTGAACTTATGTTACAGGTTCAGTATTCCACGCTTGCGTTGGAACATTGTCAGGAAACAACGCCACAAGAGTGACCGTCGAAGATGAAGATCTCGCACCCAACATGAATTTACCAGAGTTTAAAGAACGCTATCGAAGACTTATACCATACATGAACTACTATCTACTTAGCAATAATGTAGAGAATCAATCGCCAAGACCAGAAAGTTACCCAAAAATTTTGGGTAGACCTCTTCTTGCAAAACCGTACTACCTTAGACCAAATATAGATCTAAGACAAAATAACAGATACCAAACGAACACTAAGAGCGAAGAAAAATTTATACCTTCTGTACAATACAATCCTGAAGAATTAGGTCCCGACAATGAATACTTCACCCCAGTTCGTTATGGAATGAAACTTCAGAAAAATTATCCCCCATATGCAACACAACAAGCAGCTAGGCCAGTGTATTCCAGACTTCCACCTGGAATTATAGTTCCTGATAATCGATTCTTCGCAACGGAGAGACCTTTGCAATTCCATAATTTTCATGGAAGAGAATATATTCCTCAAAAGCAACTAGTAAAGATTGTTCCTTCCAAATTTCAGGGAGATTATGTCCACGATTATGAAGAACCTCTGAGTGGAAAGTTACCAACGCCTTCAAATGATTACGAACAGCCATTAGAGGAATTTGAATCCTTTCGGTACATCACTTCCAATCCTGGTAGAATAGAACATGTCAGAGTGCCCAAACCTTCCAACCCCAGGCCAATTGCCTTTAACAATCCTGCACTGCAAATTCCTGCCTCTCAGCTACACCATATAGTGAAGAGTTTGCAACTGACTAATCGATTGCCGGAAATGCTCAACAAGGATAACATCGACAGTAGTATAAGAACCCTTGTCGAAATACTTACTATTCTGCATAACGCCAAGAATCAAGAACTTCATAAAGTCCAAGTTCCAAAACCAGTTAAGTTAAGACCAAAACCACCAGATTATGGCTTCAAAGAAGAATTTACAAGACCAAATATTGTGGAGAGTAATTATCAAGTTACACCTAACAGTATTGACACCCCCGAAGGATTTGTAAGAGTAAAACCAGCAAGGCCACTAAATCAAGTGATTCCATATACGACAAGGGTTAAAGCAAAACCTGTTTTAACTCACAGCGACAACGACCTGAAAACTGAAAAAGTGATAGATTATTATGTGCCTAATATTCAAGATGTGGGTGAGGGAAGTAAAGAAATATTCCATCAAGATGTGACGCCGCAAAATATAGACGATTCTCGGGATCATCCTTACAAAGTTGATCTGGGTTCTGATGACATTTTGGAAGATGAGAGGTTAACTCTGCCAATTAGTACGGAGAAACCTTCTCATAATTATCCTGCACCGGATGGTGTTTCGACGCACTCACAGAATATTCCTCCGTCTTTGAAGTATGGAGCAACAAGGGGAAAACCACATGTGGATTATCCAGCTTATTCCAGCATACCTCCAACGGATTTTAGTTGCAAAGAACAGAGATATAAGGGATTCTTTGGCGACCCTGCGACACGGTGCCAGGTGACACTTATTTGCCAATAAATTTATTTGCTAAATAATATAATCAATACAAAAATTCGTGTATTTGAACGTTTAGAATTTCAACCACATCTAAGACTTTAAATCAAAAAAATAAATTCTTATTTTCACGTTCCAAATCATTTCAAATGATTAGAATGTATTTTCAAGGATTTCAAAAAATTCGGAGGGTTTATAGTTTATGCTTGAATATAAACTTTAGAGCAATTTTTAATGATAATTAAATTTAATCAAATACGCGAAACTGTGTTACAGAGTTTTTTTCACATTAGACCAAAATATTTTTTAGCTTTTCGATAATGAATCCGTAAACCCTGATCCCATAAAAAATAAGAAATACTAGTAGAAGTTTACTGGGCGTTGCCCGGGATTTAAAAATATTTCAAGTGACTTTAAGGGATTATATATGATTTTAAGGAATTGCAAAGGATTTTTAAAAGATTTCAAAAGAGTTTAGGCATTTTCAAGAAATTTCAAGAAGTTTCATAAAGATTTCAAGAATAATAAAAGGATTTTAATAGGTTCTAAAGGATTTCAAACAATTTTAAGTGATTTCAGGAGATTTTGAGTGATTTTAGGGAATTTAAGGAGGTCTTCTCATGTAATATTTTATTTTCGAGCTCTATTTTTAAAAATTTATGTATTATGAGAAAACTAAGAATGATTTTTGGATGGGGTTTCGATTAATGTAAATGTGGCTATGGTTAGACACAAGCTTTTTTAAAAATCTCCAAAATTGCAGATTTTTGAAGAAAAATAATTTTTCTTTCTCTTTTTTTGTGCTAATAATAGCACGAATGTGAATTTTATATGTAGAACAAAAGAATAGTGTTAAAATATTAAGAATAAACGAGTACATTAATCGAAATCGCGTCCAAAAATCATTCGTAGGTTTCTCATAATCAATTTTTGAAAATAGGGCTCGAAAATAAGATATTACATGAGAAGACCGCCTGAAAGGAATTTTGAAGAGACTTTAAAGGATTGCGAAATATTTTAAGTGACTTTAAGAAATTTCAAGGATTTTCAAGAGTTAAAAGGATTAATTTTAGGAGTTATTAAATTATTTCAATATATTTTAAGTAATTTTAAGGAATTCCAATAGATTTCCAAATATTTTTAACGATTTCAAAAGTTAAAAAATTTTTCTAAATGATTTTAAGGATTTTCTAGGGATTTTAATGGATTTTAAAGATAAACAAAATGAAAAAAGTTCGAAAGCAGTTTCAAAATATCTTTAAAAAATCCTTAAAATAAATTTATAACGCCCTGCAATATTTAGTTTCAATAGATTCATAGGGTGGACCCCTATTCAGAACACACAAACATTCAGTTTTATATATAATGTAAATTAACATTAAAATCGATTTTTTCTTGTAGGTCTGGCATTATTGTGACTTGAATGGAGGAAAGTCCTCATTCCTGTGTCCAAATGGAACTATTTTCAACCAGGTGGCACTGACATGCGATTGGTGGTTCAACGTGAAATGTGAATCTACCACTCAACTCTATGTGTTAAACGAGCGACTTTACAAATACATTTTACCAATAATGCCCAAGTTTCCCGAAGATTTTACCGGACCGGAAGTGGACAGATACTTGGAGCTCAAGTTCAAAGAAATGGAAGCAAAACTGATGGAAAAGAAATTGAAAAAACAGCAAGAAGAAAAGGAAAAGGCGAAAGAGAAAAATAAAAGCGATATACCAGCTGAGAATGCCACCGAATAATGTGCCTCATATTCAGTTAGACTTTTTTTTATAAAATGTGTAACTAAGTAATTTGTGTAGTGAAAATTGCACATGACAAGCTGCCATTACTGCGTACGAAAGGCAACAATTTGCAATTTTTAAATTATTGAAACCAGTGATAAAAAAAAATAATTTAATACCGAATACGAAACAGATATATAACAACGCCACGGTTTCTCTTGCATTTCTAGTCATATTTTTACACAGTATAGTAATTATTTATACAAGACTGCGTTTCATTTGACCTCCATAGCAATACTTTTCGAAGCAGCTGAAATTTTGAGAAAGCGATAATGGTGGTGAAGGGATAATTTTAGTTTGACGTATGATGAAATGTCTAAAGATGTCTTAATATCGACATTCGAAAAAAAAATCATGCTATCTGTTTAATTACGGAAGTGTGAGAGTCGATCGAATTTTTTTTTTCAATTTATTTCCACACCGAAAGTGACTGAACAGATAATTCTGTTCTGCGAGCATGTAAATAACATTTTTTAACTTTGTACTTTTGTTATGAAACTGTTGAATAAATGTATTTATTCATTTTGTAATATTTCAGTTTAATAATTAGATTAGATCCCCCAATTTAATTATAGAATAACGAGTCTAAATACCCATCTAATTTAACGAAAAAACATCTGAAGATTAGAGACAGTATAAGATTTAAAATTGAGAATCTTTTAGATACTTTCTCAAATCTTTAATATATATTTTTAAAAATCCTACCTTTTGTGTCTGATGTAGTCGATCCAGGGTCTCAGCAACTTTCTTGTATGCAGAGTCGAATGCAGGTTTCAAATGCTCGTTCTGAAAAAAATAATACATTAGAAATTAAACTCATGAATACAATCAAATTTAATTTAATTTAAAAGTTTTTAAATTGTGAAGGCTTACCCAGTCTGTAAGAGTAGAAGCAGTGTGTCCATTATGCTTTGACACCATGCAAATATCACAGCCTGTCACATCACACTGGCTACAATAAATAAAGAGAGGTTTGCCAACATGTTCGGGACAATTTGCATTCAATGCTGGGTCAATGATCTCTTGAACATTCTTAATCATAACTTTACGGTGGTTTTCCAAAGCTTTTCCGTGTAGCTGTAATAATAAGCCGCATTTTCGTTAGTTTTTTTTTAGATTGTTAGTCGATAATGTCAGTAGTTAACTAGTCAGAGGTAATGATAAAAAAAATAAGTTTAAACAACGTAAATCAGTTTTTTACCTTCGCATAACAAAAGCTGCAAAATGTGACATTGCATTCTAGACATCTTGAAGTTGCTTTGTTCAAACATTCTGAACAACGTCCTAAAAAAAGAAAAATAATCCATACTTGATTGATCAAATTTATTAAGGGCATGTGATACTTTTTCGAAGGGTCAATCGAATTTAGCAAGACAAAAACTTTTTTTTTAATTTTGCGAGATAAAAAGAGTCAATAACGGTCCGTTTTAATGTTCTCTATCATTTTCCAAAGTTTCAGGGCAAAATATTTATTTTTGTGGGCGAAAAGTTGGGTTTTGGAAAACCATAATTGCATAGAGGACCTAACCTCAAAGTGACAAATGCATTACGGATTTTAGCAATTCGAAACTTTTTTTCATTATACATGATAAAATGAGTCAATATCGGTCCGTTTTGATGTTTTCTATCATTTTCCAAAGTTTCAGGGCAAAATATTTATTTTTGTGGACGAAAAGTTGGGTTTTGGAAAACCATAATTTTAAATTTTCTTTTCTTTTAGAGAATTTAGTGTAATCACATTGGGTTTTAGTAAATATCAATTCAAATATAATTAATAAAGCTATTTACCTTTATCAAACGAATTAGAAATTTTGGCTTTAATTGGTTGGTAAAATTCTAGGTCTGGGTCATCTGGACAAACTGGACGACTTCTAGCCAACCCGATTAATCCAAGCGCATAAATATTTAGAGGAAGTACACTGTTTTCAAATTGATTAGATATTGTTCCTGGAATCTCACACAAGTTGCAAACCAGGTTCGCAATTGACTCGCCACACATGTTGCACAGTGCATGTCCACATGACAATAGTAGTGGAATTCTCAGATCTTTTCTCGTGAGATTAAAATCTGTAACCACAAACAAATTTTTCTTTAGGACTAGTAAAGATAACTAACTTGCAGATTTGCAGGAAATATCCTAACACTAAGACTAATAAAACTAATTTCCCCATGTGCTTAGAGTTCTGAACGTTGAAATGAATAAAAACTTGTTTATTGATTGCTTTTTAAACTAGAACAATTACAAAATACTGGTTCACTGGCATTGAAAATAATAGAATATGAAAAAAACTAAAAATATTCACTTTTCTTTATATTTGGAACATTATTTCTACATAAAATAGATTTGGGAAAAAATATTTTGTTCACTTGAACTTTCAGAGCTTCAGAGGTGCATATTTTCCCTGCATCAAGATTCAAATACTGAGAATACTGAATCTTATCAAATACTGAAAATAAACTAGACTGCAAGTTACTTTTAACCTTAAAATTAACCTTGGCGTCGTAATTTTCCCATAAAATGTGCATTTCACATGCATTTCATCAGAAACCGGAACGAAATTTCTGTCAAATTTCAACAATGGAATAAACATATATATATGAACATTTGAGGTTATGCGGCTTTTCTTAGACGTATTCCAGGAATTCACAAAAAGTAAAAAACGCTTGAACACATATTAAAATCTTGTTTCGTGAGTTAAAACAAATAATCAGTTAGCAGCAAAATAAGAAAAATTCGCCGGGTGCCGACACGTGATAATAGAAAACAAAGAACTTTACCTTTGATGAAAAATCTGTGTCTGCATCGTACACACGCAACGTTTTTCAGTTTTACACTCGGATACGAAAATGTTGGGTGATTCTCTACTTTATCATTACGACGCCCGAACATATTTACTCTCTTTGGATAAACACTCATTTATGAAAACGACAATGAAAACGAAAACTCGAAACGCTTTATTTCAATCACGAACGCGACTACTTCGCACGAAAAGCACTGCCAACTTGATCAGCGGTTCTTCTACAGAATTTCCGATAATCCGATTGGTCCGGCGAAGAATTCGACAGGAACGTAGCAATCAAGGGTGTGGGCTCCAAAATATTATTAATTGTTGTCATGTTTAAAAAAGCGACTTAATTCCTAAATGAACAGTAATTAATTCCTTCATTGTATTGTGTGAAGCTAACAAAATATGCCGAATAAAATTTTTAGATCAGAAATATTAATATATATAAAAAATTATTTTTTGTGTATTTCAGCGAAGTTACGCTCCTGCGATAAATATTCAACAAGTGTTCCAATTTTGAAAATCGGAAGTCAAGTGTTTTTTTATTGACTTTATTCATAGAAATTAGATTTAAAATATTCAGAAATTTTTTCTAAATAAAATAATAATTATAGAAAAAAACTTGAACTGTTTTGTATAAAAGAAAAGTTACGTGTTATATTGGGATCAATGGATCTGTAATGTAAACAAATTAACCGTTATATGCCTTTTTAATCATAAATAAGATCAATTTCAAACTAAATTTAGGTAGAAAATAACTCTTATTCATGATCGATAATTAAATAAATAAAAATAAACAACAAATATCTCAAATAAATTTTTCCAAAATATTTATAAATATCTAATATGTTAATAGAAACACTTGCATGGCGTAATCAAAGGTAAAGGTACCAACAATTCGTTTAACGAAGCAATCAAGCATAGCAATTTAGTCCTAAATTGGTACAAGATACATACGTACAAAGGCCCTGGAATTTCATGATTGGATTTTGCGAATTAAAAGTTCTGAAAATATTTTCATTTTTCTATTGTTGCAAAATTTAGGTAACAAAATCCATTCCTAATACTATTATTAAAAAATTGCTCTATAATAATTTTGAATTATACTCAATATAATTCTTTAAATTATTACTTTCAAATTAATTTGAAAGTAATAGTATTTAAATTTACCCGCCACTTTTATGCAGTCAGCAACTTGATTCTTTTTATTTTTCATTATTAAATTTAAGTATATATCTAAGCATATATCATTGTTATTTTTTTTATTTTAAGATAGTAAAGTAAAAGTAATGTTAAAAATCTGAAATATATCCAAATTTAAACTAAAATCGATGGAATCAATCCAATCGATCAAGTTGTTAGATTGGCAACACTGCTTGTCAGTTTGGGCTGGTTTGGGCCGCGTTTCTTCCTGGAGACGAAGTCACGAAGTCATTGTCCAACTTTTTACTTGAAAAATTCTGTAATTTTTATTGTTTCTTGTCTAAAATGGGTCAGATTATTAAACTGAGAGTAAGAATAATCAAATTCACCCAGAAATTTCTTAAAACCGAAACGTATTTTTGACACATTTGCAAGATTCGTCTTCGGAAATTTGTTGGCGTCATAGGTTCTTTTCAGTGATCTAAATATCGTTTTCTTGTGTTTTTGGTGGATAATTGACTAAATTCGGCATTCAAAGTAAATTTATATTTATAAGTGAAATTAAAACAAAATTTTTTCGTGAGTCTTTTAATTCGTGAAACAGCTCCAAGTAAATCACTATTTTCGGGCGGGAAACGGTCGCAAGTTTTATTATCGTTGATATATTAATTATGATGAAAGATTTGGTTGATTTTTCTACGTTTTGATCAACAGACAATGTGGCTGTTAATTTTAATGTGGTAAGTCCAAGTAAATCGCAATTCTTACTAAACTTCTGGTCACAAATTGTAAGTTGCATTTACAGGTTAGGATAAAAAATTTGATTTTCTCATTTTTCTCAACAAATATTATAACTAGGTATTTTTTCGCTCTGTACATCTAATTGTTTTAGAAATAGGAATGTGCCTATAGAGCGAAAAAAACTTTCATTTAGTACTTTTTCCTCAAAACGAGGAATTCGAAACCTAATCTCAAAATTCAATCTCTACATTTAAAAAAAAATTATTAAACTAAAACATTAAAATTATACTGTTTTTCACTCTGTGTGTATACATATTTATATTTTAAAAGTGAACAGTACTACAGAGCGAAAAATATCTAGTTATAATATTTGTTAAGTAAAATGAAGAAATCAAATTTTGAGATTAGAACTTGGAACCCCCGTAAGTATCAATTCATTTAAATTATTTATAATTTGCAGATAGTGCTTACCAAGGATGTGAATAACGAAGGACGTGGATTATCAGATCGATGGGAAGTCAAATAAATTTTATCTCCTGACTCAAACTGCTACTGATCTGCATTGTACGTCAAATTGATCTTCAGGTTTCAAGATATTGATGATTATTTATTACAAGTTTTAAAAGCTGCTAAAGTTTATGAATGTTTACTTTCTGCTCGTAATGTTCAGACGCGAGGGTGGAGATGGTAAGTAAACTTTCGAGTCTGCCAATTTGTTTCCCAATTTTTCAGGTACAATTTGACCTTTAGGTCCTAAGCGCCCTTTAGCCTTTAGGGCGCTTAGGGCTGTTGATGAACGATGTTACTACTTAAAAAGTAACTGGCTCTGGTCTGACTATGTCATTCTCTTTTTACTACTGCCCAAGTTTTTAGAATACCATTTTTATGTACCAATACAAAATATTTGGACAGGGGTAAAGTATATTCTTTTTAAATTAAACATTTAAATTAAAAACATATTTAATAATCTGACGATTTTTAAATCTACAGTCGACAAAAAGAATAAAACCAACGATCACAGCTCGATTTCTGCGAAAAGTCTTCGATCTCTGCAATAGATGTCTCTATACAAATCTCCGAAGCTCGTTGAGACTGTTGCGTCTTGAGACTCTTGAGACTACTTCTGGAATACTTAAATAATCTACACAGATGGCGGAAAACCGGATGGTGATGGTTGGTTTAGGTGGGATAGATCAAGATTCAGTATTCAGCATTCAGGGTGTAATGCACACATTCATACATAATACCTGTACGCAAACATGGGCAAGACGGCGCGAAGTTATGCCGACTTATCTAGGTCTAGGTGCGGTTTGCAAAGGCCCGTTATAATCCCGCCCAAGCCCACCATACCAGTTCAGACAAGTCCAGTGGATTGCTAGGTGCTAAGAGAAGCAAAGCTAGCCTAGGCAAGGCAACCAAGCGTGGCAAGGCGGCAAGGTCTAGGATAGCTAGCATTCAAGGTCGTGTGCAGAGCGCAAAGCCCGGATCTATCCCCTCCGTGGGTTTCTAAACGCCCTTTGCATTCCCCCCTCTCATCACATCTATATCTATCACTCTATCTTACTCGCTCTAACTGAAACCCCATTTCTCCCCGTCAAGTTTTCATCTCACTCACACTCTCGCTGACGCCAAGTGCAACATCGATTTACCCATAAAAATTCCCCACGCTCGACTCTATCACTCTGCTATTACTTCCTGCCCGGGCTTCATCGGCTGCTCCCAGATTCGCAATGCAATCTTCTTAGACAAGGAAAAGAATGAAGACCACAATGGACAGAATTAGCTGACTCTTTATCCTCTGCTTTCTTATTTCTCTTTCTTTCTTCTTTTATTTTATTTTTCCTTTATACTATCTTTTTGTACTCCTATCCATTATTTCCTTTTTTTACGCCCACTCTCCCTCCCAACTACCTTACCCTTGATCTATTCGCATGCATATATGTATATATGTGTAATGTGTATGTGTATGTATATACATACGTGCCTACTAGAATACCAGTTGTTTACACGAGAACTCGTTTACTTAATTGTGCAGGCATGCGCAGCTTTTGAAAAAGACCGTCAGAAGAAAAATATATCTATATAGGTACAGCTGCTTTATTATTTAGAAGAGCACATCATTCGTGCGAAAACCCGCAAGTATAGGGAAATGAGGACAAATATAGGAAAGTAATAATAAGTGTAGCTTGACTTCTGTGCTAATAAGTTGGAATGACAGAAAATCGAATCTCAGGAATTAAAAATTTTTAAATATGAAAAAAGTAACGCAGATTGAGGATAGCAATGATTGAAATTTAATATTATCGTTTTCCGTTCTAGGGTAGTTGTTTGGGAAATTAGTTTTAGAAATGAATAAATAATAGATTATGAAGATACCATGAGGACAAGTTCCTGAATGCCTCGTATAATGAAAATTCGTCGTCCAAAACGTTATCAACAATGCAAGTGCGCGGCGAAAACGTTTTCCAAGCTTTGCGATTCACGTTTGTGGTAAATTCAGGGTTTTCCTCTCGTAGAGAAAATACTACATGCAGTAATATGAGAAAATCTCTAAACGCGAATGCATTTCGGCTCAACGAAAGAGGTTTTGCCAGACGGATGCAACAAGCATATACGGGGTGTTCTTAATGGAAAAATCAAATATTAAAGACACTGCTTTTTGAGTTTACGACCTCTCGATTTATCAAAGAGAGTCATCCCGCTTTGTGATTATGAGATTAGAGAATATGAGTTTCCCCCTTTAATATTATTTTGTACGATTGACTCTATTTGTGTTACTTTTGCCGAGTCCATCATGTACCAGTTCATCAGAAACCAATCCATTTAAAACTTCAAATGAACACCATAAGTACATATTGCGTACACAAAATCATAAAAATTGGAAAATTTAATTCAATTTTTTAATGTTATAGTTGTTTTGAAAGTTCTCTAGTTCTTTAAATTAGAAACATTTGAATCAGTCAAAAACAGTTTCTTTGAACTATTTTTTTTTGATTAAGGGCGTTGGATCCAAGTGTTAAGCTCAAAATTCTATTCTCCATTTTACTCAATGAAAATTATAGATAAATATTTTTACGCTCTGTAGCGCTAATCTTTTTTTCAAATATAAGACTGCATACAGAGCGAAAAAATATTTAGTTTCGATACTTTTTGCATAAAATGAAGAATTCAAAATCCAACTTCAAAATTGAATATTTTCATTTCACTTAACAAATATTTAAATTAGATATTTTCTCGCTCTGTACGCATAATTCTAGTTAAAAATTGATTAATTCTACAGAGGGAAAAAATTCCAAATTTAATATTTGTTGAGTAAACTGAAGAAATCGAATTTTTAGATTAGAGTTTGGCTCCAACACCTGTAAGATAAATTTTCCTTCATTTAAAAAAAAAAAGTTAACATTGAAAGCAATTTCTGAGTCCAAAGCTTTTTCTAATTCAAAATTTTTTTTTTTTGATCATATGGGCTTTGATTCTAAGAAACTGTTTAGGTATTGTTGCAGAACACTTGAATAGGAGAAAATTCTTTTCTCAAAATTCTAAATTCCTAGAAAAATTATATCTCACAAGGAGGGAGCACTTTTTTCAAAAAAAAAAAGGACTGAATATTTTTTTTTAATTTCTTCCAATTTTTTTTCTATGTATTGAAATAATTATTTATTCAATTTCCTTCTTAAATTTGTTAAAATTATGGACAAATAATTAACTTTTCTTTTTTCGAATTTTTATGAATTTCTTTCTCTTGTCAGTGAAATTTTTTTTGTTTAACAGACGCGATAGTTCTGGTAATTCCATAATACAAAAATATTAATTGGAAAATACTCGCTTCAAAAAAACTCGGGGCCTTTGTTTCTCGGAAAGTTTATTGAATTTTATTCTAGTCGTGAATAATCAACTCTCCTCCAACTATGCACGAGTTACAGACTCGGTACTGTATCTATGAGGTGTCCTGGCGTAGTTCTAAATTCAATTTCTCTGACCTAGATTAGGTGCTACGTGCTGGCAACGACCAAGTTTTGCTAAAAATCGACGCTTCCTAAAGGGCAGAAAATGTAACGTTCTCAAACGATGATGCATCAAAGATGAACCGGTTGACTAAAACCGGAAAGGACAGATTTAAATTAGTCGACAAAGAATTTCGTAATCGAACTCTGAATTTCGCTTTGTAAATAAATTCAAATAACATTTTTCTCAGCAAGTAACAAAAAGTATTAGAAATGAAATCATCCATTTTTTATACAAATATCTTTATGAATATTTATTAATAAATTTATGAACATAAAATGATCATGGAGATGAATCAGCTTTAAACCTTTTAAATTAAACAGTGTAAATCTGAATGCATTAAAAAATTTCGCGCTTCATGTTGCAGTTAATATGGACCTGCCGATTGCTAATTCATATTCGATCGCTCTGCATAATTTACTAATTAAATCAATATATTATGCGATTGCGAGGCAGTCAATCGATTAATCTGATAATTTTTTATTCCTCGTTTTAATTAATAATAATGAATAATGAATTGCTCTATTTGTACGTAAATAAAGCATTCTAGACGAAGTTGCGAATTTATCCCTATTTTAATGATTTTAAAAATTCTTTTTGCAGAATTTAAAATAAAATAAACAAATCTTATTTATTCTGTTCAGCAAAGGCTAAAATACTTTCTACAAAAAATGTAATTCGTGTTATTTAAATCTAATAGAATAATACGATAAGTACTTTTAAAATTGTTGGTATAAAATGAAATTGAAATCAAAATAGTCTCCTCGTTATTCAAACGTTTTGTCAGTCCGTCCTGAGATCCGTTTTATTCATTTCGGTCCTGGTGGTTAAGCTCGATCGATTAATAATAAGCGAGAAGTGGCCGAGCGAAAAGCCATCGGCTTAAATTTTCATCGGCTTTCGCGCGTGCTCGTATGATTATTTATTCACGATGCTGCGAACCAACGAATAGACCGAAAACGAAAAAGCGAAGCTCCGTTGGCCACTGCCCGGTTTTCGTGGCTAAATGAAAAACATGGTCAAAATATCTCATCCCTCTTCTTTTACCATCTATTCAAGCATCGAGGTGTCAGACCAGAGTGGATTTTTTTTTTCTTTTTCAAGAAAACGCCAGACACAGATATGAATAATTATACGTATGTTGGTTTTAATGGAAGAATGAAAAATAATTTCGACCTAATTGAAGGTATAGAAATACCATATGTATTTCATCAGTCGCTAATCACAATTAAAATCGTATAGACATATAAGAGTGGATATTAAACTTAGATTAAGATAATTCAGTTTCCGCAACCTTATGTCCGTAATAATAAATATTTTTCGCTGAAATTAGGTGATTTATCTCCGTCTTCATGAAACGAGTTACCAATTCGTTTAGTTCGTCCTTGTAACTAGTTGAATGAGAAACTTTTTAGTAGTTTATAGTATTATTAAGCGACTTCGAACTACTAGAATTAGTAAGAAACAGCTATTAATTAGGAATATCGAATATATAGGTTTTTAAGGGCGTTGGACCTAAGTGTTAAGCTCAAAATGCTATTCTCCATTTTACTCAACGAAAATTGTAGATAAATATTTTTTCGCTCTGTAGCGCTAATCTTTTTTTAAATATAAGACTGCGTACAGAGCCAAAAAATATTTAATTTCGATACTTTCTGCATAAAACGAGGAATTCAAAATCTAACTTCAAAATTGAGAATTTTCATTTTACTTAAAAAAATATTTGAATTAGATATTTATTTGCTCTGTATGCATAATTGTAGTTAAAAATTGATTAATTCTACAGAGGGGAAAAATTCCAAATTTAATATTTGTTGAGTAAAATGAAGAAATCGAATTTTTAGATGAAAATTTGGCACCAATACCCATAACATCCTTCAAAATCTGGTGAAGTTCCTTTAAATCGTTAAATGATTTCATATTCTTTGATATCCCTTAAAATTACTTAAAATCCCATGAAGTCGCATTAAATCTCTTAAAATTCCGAAAAATCCACTGAGATTTCGTAAAATCCCTTGAATCCCTTCACAGTCTATAAAGTTGCAAGCAATTAATTAATTAATTACAATTACATTATTTAAAATAAGTTTAAGGAATTTTATGATATTTTATGAAATATTAATACCTCCAAAAATTTTTTGTTAATTTTTATGAGATATTTTTTAAGTGATATTAATATCTCATAAAATGTCGTAAATTTAAAATTCCTCGAAATTCCGTAAAATCTCTAAAATCCCTTCAAAGTCTTTAAAATTATTTAATATCCCATACACTATCTTAAAATTCCTTTAACATCCATCAAAATCTGGCGAAACTTTAAATTTCGTAAAATTACTTGTTATTCTCTGATATTTCTTAAAATTCCTTAAAATTCAATAATCTATCGTTATATCTCTTAAAATTACTTAAAATCCTATGAAATTTTATGAAAATCCTTTAAGTTTCACAAAATAATTTGATATTCCTTAAAATTACTTAAAATTACTCAAAATTCCATGAAATCTCCTTAAATTTCTCCAAATTCTTGAAAATCCAATGAAGTCCCACCAAATCCCTGAAATTTTTTGAAAATAAAGTCCTTAAAATTACTTAGAATCTCCCAAAATATCACCGAATCCCATAAAATTACTTAAAATCCCATGAAATTCCGTAAAATCCTTTGAATCCCTTCAAAGTCTTTAAAATTACTTAATAACCCATACAGTAACTAAAAATTCCTTAAACTCCTTTAAAATCTGGTAGAATTCTTTTGAATTTCGTAAAATCACTTGATATTCCTTAAAACTACTCAGAATCATAAAATTCCTTAAAATCCCTTTAAGGGCGTTGGACCCAAGTGTTAAACTCAAAATTCCATTCTCCATTTTACTCAACAAAAATTATAGATAAATATTTTTTCGCTCTGTAGCGCTAATCTTTTTTCAAATATAAGACTGCGTACAGAGCGAAAAAATATTTAATTTCGATACTTCTTGCATAAAACGAGGAATTCAAAATTGAATATTTTCATTTCACTTAAAAAATATTTGAACTAGATATTTTCTCGCTCTGTACACATAATTCTAGTTAAAAATTGATTAATTCTATCGAGGGAAAAAATTCTAACTTTAATATTTGTTGAGTAAAATGAAGAAATCGAATTTTTAGATTAGAATTTGGCTCCAACACCCTTAAGGTTTTTAAATAATCCATACAGAACTACTAGAATAATTTAATTATGCAGAGATACAAAGATGCTTTTATGCAGCAAAGCTACTCTGGCGAATGCGAATCATGACGAACGAATGTTATCCAATTTCTGACAAACCTTCGGCAATCGAGAGCTCTCGATTTTGCGCTATCGATTATCGCTGCTAAAGGTACTGGTGTAACCATTTCAGTATTGTAGCGTTTATAACGGTTAACAGCACTAATGACCAAGAGGGCTAGATTTCATTTAGAGTTTGGCTGGCATTTACAAAAGGAATATATTGCCATATATATAATTGAGAATTTATATTTTATCACTTTTTTATATTTTATCAGTTCTTTTGCTGTTATTGTCTCTTTGAAACTAATACGAAATTCAGTATTTCATGCAATTTTCTTTTTTTTCAGATTGATGAAAAATGAAAAATGGAAAATTAAGTCTGAATGATCAAACGATATTAAACGCCTATCTACATGGAACCAGAATGGAACATACGACTAATATGGATAAATATATATCTTGTTTTTTGAGATCGAAGACTTCTTCTCTGCTGAAATATACAGAAAAGCACCCAAATAGATTTGATAGTTCGACGGTATAAAGTTGGAGCAGTTTTGAACTATCCGATCCTTAATGTTTGACTGGCATCCCAGTTCCCAGCGCTGACCTATTGAATCTCATGAGAAAACTTATCGAAGCTTCACCAGAAAAATCTATGAAATCCTTATAGCCTCGACTACAATCGGTGTTTTCTATTCGTGGCGCTACGTTACACCTATACCAAGAAATCGAAGGCAACATATAAGGTTATCGTATCTGATTTCATTTTCCGCTATCGTGTGGTCAGCGACGAGAATTTTGGACAGTCGCCAGAAAGAAAAGGAAGATTTGAAGCGAAAACTGTAAGCTTGTTTTCATGACCTGGGTGTGTCTTCCTTTTACACCAAGTTTATACTTGTGTACTTGTTCAGTATGCCAGTCATACACATAGAAATCTGTAATATACATAAACATATATGTACATATCATATATGTTCTGGTTTCGTGTAGATATCGTGTATAATGAGCTGTGCAGTGAGTTGGGCATTTCCTCGGCGAATAAAGTGGTCAGGAAAATCTAGTGGTGGTAACGGCACCACTTTTAGCCTCCAACCCCTACTTTTTCCTTCGCCCCTTGCAGCCACGTATCCTTTGGAAACGTCAGCCTCAGAGCTAGGAAAATCCTGCCGCAAGGTTCTTTCAACGGAACAGATAAAGGGCAACGAGATGAGAGAAGTGCCACGTTTTTTTTTTCTGCGATTCCTACCCTTAAGGTGGATTGAGTCGCGCATTCATTTCTTGTTAGTCTCTGTTGTGAAATAAGAATTATA